>JAOWBW010000553.1:0-42143 GCA_026119855.1 Campanula takesimana
TGTTATCACTAGACATCTTGTATAGTACTCTTGATGCCAACTATGTGCTAGGCATGTTTTCGCTGTGTATGCATTTAAGTTTGGTTTTAATTTTCTTGTCTAGAACTCGTGTTGTGAGCTAGTGTAGCTCCTTACTCTAGAGTATATATATCATGTCAGTTTATTAAACAGATGTCATCCAGTTTCTTGTTAAGTTTATTGATCCTCGTTAGTCACGCGCATCCGGGTTCGAGGTTCTATTAGGGGATCCCGGGACCTGGGGGCGTGTCATGTTAGGTCCATGGGTATTGGATACCTAGGATATTGGGCCTAGGAAAAGTGAGAGATTGTTGGTGTTGGTGCCCTAGGCACGTTTGTTAAACGTTGTATATGTTATCAATATTCATATTAATAAATAGATGTTTCGGTTATTATTGTTGCTCATGTTTGCCTATAATAATCTTCATCCCTAAAGCTTATGAAGCACTAGCATAAAGGCTAAATGATCATGGGATGATCATGTTTGATTTATGGGTACTTGTTTGGGAACAAGGGACTGAACATGATCCGCTGTATGAGATTTATATCATGGTCTATGTCGTATGTAAATCTCAAAATAGTTATGTCATTTGAATCCTTAGACATGAAGTTATTATAGTCTTCCACTTGATGAACATTATGTTTGACATATTCAAATGCTACCTTTAACCATGTAGTTATAAAGGGTATGATTGGTATAATCGAATTCAGATAGGGAAAAATAATAAGCTAAATGGATTTGTCCCTCTTGGGAGAGATGTCAAGCTTGGGCCCCTCGTAGGAATGATGTTGATAAAATGTCTGGACAGACTCAAATGCATTAATTAAATTAATGTCATTTGGATTATCAACATATTCGGGATCTAGAAAGTATTGAACAAATACAAGTTGACTTGTTGACCATGACTTGTGTTCAATGACATCGTGGACAAAGAGATTGTGACATGTTCTATAAGGAATGCGAACTTGTATCTAGTTACACTATTTGGGTAGGTATGACGGTTTGTTAGAACCTAATCGTATCTTATGGGTTCATGTTTGGACTTATTGCCAACTTAGTGTAATCCTAGAGGGTCACACACGAATAGAACGAATCCTAAAGGACTGAATTGGAATTATGGAAAAATTTGTTTTTTCTGTTTGGCACGACCGTGCTGATTAAAGAGCACGACCGTGCTTGGCACGACCGTGCCGTTATAATGCATGACCGGGCCAATATTCAGCGCACGGATGGCAGGCTCGGCCCTATTGGCACGACCGTGCCAGTTATAGGGCACGACCGTGCCAGAGCTGCTATGACAGAAAAAACCTTGCTTTAGGTATCCTAGGTCCTTAAGGGTTAAGGACTAGGACCTATTTAAGCATCTTTTCACCAGCCATTAAGATGACGATTCCTAGTTTCTTAGAGAGACAATATTCTTGATCAAATGTTTGGAATCTAAGATCAAGAAATTCATAATTCTATATAGTTCTTACAATTATGAAAGTGTGTTTCATAATTTGGTCTAGCAACCAAGATCAAGTGTTATTGATATTCGTTCGTGTGTGGATACCGCTAGAGGGTGAAACTTATCATCTTCAAGTTCGTGTTCAAGCTTTGTGTTCGTGATAAAGTTTTCAAGCCTCCACCGAATTCAAGGTTGCAAAATTCAAAGTCATCAAGGTTTAGTATTCTAGTATTCATTATGCAAGTATTTGATATAATCATATGAATGGATCTATGGCTTTGGGTTCTATAAATTTAAATGCTTAATTCCGTTGCGCATGTTACTAGGAAACCCAACACTATGCGTGTCACGACCCGAAAACCCGTCTCTATTTTCTAGTAATAATATTTAATTATTTATTTATTTCTTATTTATTGTTTAAATTATTATTTAATTAATAATTATGTGTGCATTTTATGTGTTATAATAATTATGTCTAGCATTTTATTTGGGCCATTTGTGCTAGTTGTAGAAGTGTTGAGTCTTAATTGTTAGTGGGGAGTTTATTTGTAAAGGGTAGTAGTAGGGGAGGGGTCTAAGTGTAAATGTTCAAATAATCATCTTCCTACTCCCTCTCTTCTCCCTCACCTCTCCCTCACCCTACTCCCATTCCCAGTTTATTTCTCTCTCTCTCCAAGAAAGGTAAGTTTTCTTCTCTCCCTTCTCTCTTCATTTTCACCTTCTTCCTCTCATTTTCTCTTATTGCTCATTTTATGAAATGTGTTTAGATCGTCGATAGGATCGCGTAGAACAAAAATATTCGAATTCCGTCAACTTTGAGAAATCCGGGTAAGTTGCTTTTCCCCCATTTTATGCTAGAAATGCTACTCCATGTTTATTTGATGATATGAATGCTATTTTTTGCATCTTGGGTGGATTTGGGAGTGATTTACATTTTGTTCATTTTTGTGAAAAATTGGTATTTGAATCATCCTTGGTTGAGGTTCTTTAGATGATGTTCAAGGAGTTCTTTTGGCTTCCAAGTGGTGTGGGTACTTTAGTTTATATATTGGTAGTGATAATCTTGAGTTTGGCTTGAAATGGTGAAGAGTTGGGTTTGGTTTGATTTTGGGTTGAAAATGGAAGAAACCCAGAATTTTGGCCGGAAATTGCCCCTCCGGGCAAGGGGGCGCGCGCACCCTTTGGGAGGGGGCATGCGCACCCTTATGCCCCTTGTTAAATAAACCTTCTGATCTTGAAGGGCGCGCGCACCATATTATTGGGGGCGTGCGCTCCCTCCTTGTTTCAAAA
This sequence comes from Campanula takesimana, assembly GCA_026119855.1. Lineage (NCBI taxonomy): Eukaryota > Viridiplantae > Streptophyta > Magnoliopsida > Asterales > Campanulaceae > Campanula > Campanula takesimana. The sequence continues at coordinate 2,757 of JAOWBW010000553.1, forward strand.
ACTCAAAACCTTCTGATCACCTAGGGCGCGCGCACCATTTCCTAGGGGGCGTGCGCTCCCTCTTTGTTTCAGCAATTCTAAACCTTCTGATCCTTAGGGCGCGCGCACCCTTTCCTTGAGGGCGTGCGCCCCCTCCGCTGTACAAGCCCTGAGCTTCATCCTCTTGTACCTTTCGTAGACAATCTTCAATAGTTCATAACTCCCTCATCCGGACTCCGTTTTAGGTGTATAAGTTATCGTTTTAAAGCTCTCCTTGAGCTCTTCGCGTTGAGTGAGTAGTTTTGGTTGTGTTCTTGAGTTAACTGGATCCTTTGTGATTGAATGTGATATGGGAATTATGTTATCATTGTTGAGATTATTGGAACACTTTAATAATGTGTTGTTGGTTCATTTCACTTTCTTGGTGACTTCTTGATAAGGATTCCCTACTTTGGAATCAGTGGTTGTTTATTTAAGCTAGTGTTTATTACTTAGCTTTCATTTGAAAGTCCAGCTGGTTATTTGTGTATCGAGTCAGGCAATGGATAATACTATAATGGCACAAGCCAAGTCCAGTATAGCATCGCCCATTGGTTCTTCTTTCCCCATCCAGATTGGCCTTGAATGGGATGAGCTAGCTCCTTTCGTGAGTATTCTAGCTACACGTTTTGGAGCATGACTTTGTGGCATGGCTCCCTCCCTTTGTGGCACGTTACTTTGTTATTAGTTCCGGTACCGGGGGTTTTCTCTTCAAGCTTTCATGCTACTATGAAGATGTTGATTGTTGATTATTGAAGCTGCGCAGCGACCTTTATTTGGTTCTTTCAGTTGGAAACCTTGGCTAATATCCTTTGTTACTTGTTTATTTCCGCTGCTATCTGTTAATTGATAAATGCTATGTGCTAAGTGATATTTATTATTGTTATTGCTTATTGCATCATAGCATGTCATGTAGTTGCATTAGTAGCTTATTGAGATTTATCTCACCCCCTTTCTTTTATCTTTGTTTTTCCTTAACCCCCCCAGGAGGAAAGAATTAGACTCGCTGATCACGAGGAGGACGTCGCGAGGGTTGAGCTTTTGGGCAAGTTGTTATTGGTGGGTTTACATTACATAAATGTGTAACCTTTTTGGGGATAGTTGTACCAAACTTGACGTCATTAGAATTTGTATATTTTATTATTTTGAGTGTAAGCTTATGGGGATTACATTAGTTTATATTTTGTTGTTCTAGTTGGATTTCAAAACTTTGTGTTATCATCTTTTGGTATAAAAGGAAATTTTTATCTTCATCATTTTAGAGTTTATTGTTTAAGTCGACGTCCAGCTCGCGTACTCCGGGCCCGCGGGGTCAGGGTCGCGACAATGCGCTATAATCATCATATGATTATCCATTAAACTCATGCTAGCTCTTCATAAGTGATAGGGACGGGGATTATTATAATAAACATGCAAAACATATAATAATCAAAGTTGTTATCTCCATAACAATGAGAACATGATGTAACGCAAGGCCTTTCTCAAGGGCCTAGGGCATAATCTCCAACAGATAGGATCCTGTATGAAGGTGAACATTCGTAGGGGAAGAAGAGAGAAAGAGATGAGACATAAGTTCCTGCTGGGGATAGGATCCTGTATGAAGGTGAACATTCGTAGGGGACCATAAAATAGTTGTTCGGACTCTACTGGGGAAAGAGATAAAGCCATACCCACGGCGAGAAGAAGATTCAAGAATCGAGAACAAAATGAGGGATGGATTCGAACTTCTTATGGAGAGCGCGTATCAAAAGAGTATCAAACGTGTCCGAGGACACTAACAATAGCAGCTGAGATCATGTCCGGAGACACCAAGCAACCTATGCGGAAGAAACCAAACGTGTCCGAGGACCAAGGCCGTTCCTAGCTTTTTGGGGGCCCTGGGAAAAGTTCAATGAGAGGCATTTTCTTTTTTTGAAACAATGATTGGCCCTTTATAAATCATTTTTATCTTCTCAAAACTCCTGTTTTTAGTAGCAATTTTTTGTTTTTTGTTAACTTGTACTTTTAGTTTGTATTGAAGTATAAAATAATTGTAAGATCAATTGATTGAACATAGCGCAATAACAGATAAATTAAAGGTTATAATCAAACCTAATTTTTTTTTATAAATAATAGTAACAAAATATATAAAACCCAGTAAAATATAAAATAAAAAATATGTACAACAAAAATATGATTAAAAAAATGTACATATAACGTCCCAAAATTTGCAAAAAAACATATTATAGATATATATTATGAAAGAGTCATAAAATCTCTTGCAAATATAAGATTAAATTATGGTCACCAAAAATATAATAATATATAATAAGAATATGAACTAAAAAAAAAATACTCCACTGAAGATTATATATATCCATGTCTTATAAATATGTTTTTATTTCAACTTATATTATTCACAAGAAAAAAATATTTTCTTTGAGTTATTAAAATAAGTGAAATTCCTAAATTAAAACACAAAAATGCTTAAATAGTCATTTGCTACGAATGTAATTCTTACTCCCATTAAGAATAATGATGAAAGGAAAATATATCAACATTTCTTTTAATAGTCAAATAAGACATTTAATGATATCATGGGAGTATAACAAAACTATTAAAAACGTGAAGAAACAAAGTATAAGAGCTCAAATATAATATGAATGAGGAAATATGAAGGCCTTAAAAATTATATGCATAGTCGGGCTTGGTTGCTTATTTTCTCTCAAGTAAATAAGCCTCTTTTTTCGGTGTATATTTTTCTTGGGGTCTCTTTTTCTTAAAAATGAACTAATAAAATGTGTTAGATGATTTTTATTTTTATTTTTAAGAAAAAATTAGTGATAATTTTGTTTCTATTATTTCTTAAATAAAGATAATATATGTATGTATATACGTGTATGTGTGTGTGTATATATATATATATATATATATATATATGCTATAAAAATTTTGGGCCCCTCTCCGGCCAAGGGCCCTAGGTGGGCGCCCCATATGCCCCCCCTTGGGCCGCCCGCCGAGGACACTGGCAACAATTACTGAGATCCTGTCCAGAGACACCAGCAACATATGCCGAAAACATGAGACACACGGTATATGAAGAAGAAATTTTACGGTGCGAGTGAATCAAGAGAGTAATCGAAATCAACGGGATACAGAGATGCTAAAACCTCAGGATCGTACATTAACACATTATAGCTAATGAAGCAAGTATATATATATTTTAAGAAAAATTTATATAATTTAATAAAAAAATAAAAAAATATTTTAAGGATGGAGGGAGTAATAAATTAAAACATTAAAATGGTGAACTCACGGGAAAGGGGGTATAATTATTAGAGTAAATATAAACTGCCACAAAATTTGGTTAAATAGATGTGTCAATTTTGTTGGACTTTCCAAAAGATGCTTCTTTTCTTCCATATGGTATGATTTACTCTAATTTAGTACTCACAATATCTCAGAATGTTTGTCCATTTAACATTAACTTGATTATATACGGGTGTCAGCTTAATAATCACAATAAAATTTTAAAAATTGTAATTGATAAATCACTTAATAATTTATTATTTACAATTTATTGAATTTCACTCAGATGGTTAGATCAACGTCAATGTTTAGTCGACATTTTATAGGAGTAATTTATGATTTTTTTTTTTTTAAAAGAAAGTAATTTATAGTTTATTTGTGACACTTAGCCCAGAAAAATAATCCATCAATGTAAGAACATAGTAAAAGTGGGTTAATAGTAAAAGTGGGTTAATTCTACTGCCTAACCACTTCAAAATTCGTCAATCATCATTGCTTATTTTTTTGATTTTTTTCTTCAAATTTCCCTTTTTAGTTATATGTATAGAAGAAGGATGAATACAAAAACTTTGCTAAATCTTAGAGAAATGGATAGTAAAATTAACACATGAAAGTGGTAATGCTTATTCCTCGCCCAACCATCCTTTCTTAGGGTAAGGTCAATTGTTTTCTAAATGGAGTCAAACCCAAGTATTTCGTAATTCCCCTCGTTTTCATTTACCAACATCCAAAACTCTTGCCACCATTAGTTATTTCAACTAAACTTCTCCCAAACAAGAAAATAATTTCAAAACCAATCTTTCCCTCACAACCAAAAAGTCTGGAACTCGAGGGAAAGAAGTCAACAACAAAAACAACAACGAAACATGAAGAACGTAGATCAAGATAGAAATGTAATGGGGTACCCTTACCCTAGTCAACCCCCTAACCCCGGTTACCCACATCCCCATCAAGGTTACCTCAACCCAACGCACGAAAACCGTCACGCTTCCCTCCCAAACTACCCCCAACACTACCCTCAACAATCACTCTCAAGTTACCCAAACTACCCCCAACACACAAAATCGAACTCGAATTACCCAATCCCTACACACGGCTACCCTCCTCCTACAACACCCGAAAATCCTAAAGGATATAGCAATGTAGCCTCATTCGCCTATTACAAAACTAAAGTTTACCAACCCCTAGAACCGGAGCACGTAGAAAATGGGTCCACCTTTGTACGCTTCTTGACCCTCCTACTCATTATCCTAGTAGGTGCCATGTGCGCGTTGACCTTTCTCGTATGGCTTTTATTCGGCACCCAGTTGCCCGATTTTTACGTCACATCGTTGACCGTGCCAAATTTCAACATAACCGGGTCGGAGTTGAATGCCAAGTGGGAGGCCAATGTGACCATTAAGAACTTGAATGAGAAGCTTGAGGTTTCTTTTAATAAAGGAAGGAGTTCAATTTTCTATGATAATAAGGTTTTGGCACTGGATTACATTGAGCCTCTTGAATTGAAAGACAATGAGAAGAGTTATTTGGTGACCAATTTGACATTGACGTCAGATGATCAAGTTTCTGAAGAGATGTTGACACATTTGAGTGAAGATAGGAAAAATGGGTCAATAATATTTAGCTTGAGGATGGCAGTTGGGGCTAAATTTAAGTCAAATAATTGGTGGAGGAAGGAGAAATTGAAAATATTTTGTGAAGATTTAATGGTTAAGTTTAATGATGTTACTGGTGTTGGAACATTGACCGATGACGACTCACATGAGTGCTTGATTTTCACATGATCATCCGCTTGAGGTATGTTTTCTTTTTCTCTCTTACAATTTTCCGTCTCATAGCAATTTTTGCCTTGTTTGTTATACTACCTCCGTACTGCGCGTATAAATATAGAAGTATATTCAAAAGTAGTTAATATGATGTATTGGAGTAGAATGAGTGGAGAATAATGAGTGGTTAAAGAGAGGAGTATTTTAAAGTAATAAAAAACTTTCATTTTTTGAATTGTGTTATCAAACACTTTGTTGCACATTGAGCTGGGACTAGTATATCATATATATATGGCAGAAGCGCTTTTCCTAATGTTATTAAAACTAAAACCCCTTTATATTGATATCCAGAACTGATCAAAAGGTTTACTGACTATCAATCTCATATCCAGAAGGCTTTATATTGATATCTAGAACTAGAGAATCCTTCTGGCTATCACTTTCAAAGGTTCTGCTATCAATCTCATATCCAGAAGGCTTTATATTGATATCCATGACCCATCTGGCTATCACTTTCAAATGTTCTGGCTATCAATCTCATATCCAGAAGCCTTTATATTGATATCCAGAACCGTTGAGAAGTTCCAATTATTTACAAAAATGCCACCACATTTTTTTTAAAACACGTTTTTCCTAAGCGTTTGGAAAAACGCGTTTTTCCAAAGATTTTGCGTATATTATTTAGTAGATAAAGCGAAGTATGTGTTATGACCAATCTATTATATGTTTTAAATAAATAAATATTAACACTAACAGTATATATTCGATACAAAATAAATTGTATAAATATATAAAAACATGATAACGCTACAGATTGAATAGAGACATGCTATTTTTATGGCAGTGTTTTAAAACAAAAATTCGTCCACGCTTCTGCTGCAGTCTGAACGTCTTGAGGATACAACAATTCAGAACAAGTTCTTACAGAAGAACTGGCGAATCTACTGAATGCTTTCTTAGTGATTAAAAGGGAGGAAGAAGATGAAACTTTTTAGTGTCAGAAACACATTCTGCAGGAGTCTTTATATAGGTTTTGGGTTTGATATTGTACAGACAAAACTGTACAAACCAACACATCTGTTCAAGGAAAACTATCGTGGCATTTAAAAATGTCTAGGTAATATCCAAAAGATCAAAAATAATAATTATAAATGATATTAAATTATAGTATTTATTTATAAAGAGTTCAATAGCTCATTTGATTGCCAAGACTCAAGCTTTATGCATTTTAAAACGTGTGTCATGGGGCTATGCCAGATGCTTTTGCCCGTCTCGAAAAAAGCTTCGATTTGATATGTTGTGCATTCCATAGTTCATCCGGAATAAAAAATTACGCTCATTTTAGCGCACACGCTCAAGATTCTCCAAAACTTTGAAAGCTCTATTTTCCAATATAAAAACTTTTGGTTTTCATTTTTCATCACCAGTGTTCAAAAACGCACCTTAGGCGGCCCTCTAGGCGGTACAACTCTGCGCCTACCACCATGTCGCCGGAAAAGGAGCCACTTTAGTTATGCAGCTAGTTTGGCAGATTCAACTCCGATTGGGCGTAGGCGCTAGGCGCCATTGACTACCTTAGATCTGCCTCGGCTGTTTGTTGGAAACTGTATCAATAATCGTCGGTGATGCTTGGCAAGGCCAAAAAATGGGCTTCAGCGATAGTTGTTTGTTGAGAGGTTGGAGACTGAAGGGGTGTCGTGGTGCAGGTTTGAGAAAGAGAGTGAGAAGAAACCAACGGATTTTGGGGCATGGATGGAGGGGCTGAGAGAGAAGAAAATTGTCTGTTTGATTTTGAAGTTTTGAAAAGTGAGAGAAAGAGAGATAAAAGACGTGATCATGTGACTACTGGATAAAATGGATAAAGATTGGATGGCATGTGAGAGATAAATGGGTTGGTGGTTATGGGCTCGAGGAGTAAAGAAGAGAGACAAGTAAATATGATTTCTTGGTGTGTCTGATTTTAGGGTTAATTGCGATTTTGAGCCTGATGTGAATGGGGGGACTTCTAAAAGGGGCCCCATATTTTTTTTTTTGGCCAAATCAGGGCTCGAAAAGAATTTTTTTTGGCCAATTCAAGGCTTTTGATGGAATTCGCTAGAAAAGTAGGTTAAATCACACGTGTCTTGCACGCGATGGTCAAATTGGATGATTTTGAAACGTATAATTTTTTATAGGGGTCAAATATAAATGTTTAAATTTTAAAGGACCTAATTGAAAACCCCTTCATTCCCAATCTAATATTAACGCAAAATGGTGCGGCGAGTTCTCTCGCTTCCAAAATCTGTCCCCTCGTCTCTCTCCCAAGAAGATCGAAGAAGACACTGTAAAAAAGGCCGCTAAGGACAGGAAGAGTCTCTGTTTTCCCACCGCCACCGCTCTAATCATCAAGGCACTCAAGGAGCCAGAGCGCGACTGGAAGAAGACGTAGAACATTAAGCACAGTGGTAACATCTCAACCTGAGTTAGGGCTTTGAATACGCCAACGAAGTGTTGTTTAGATCTGAGATGGGTCCGACGAGGTTTCCGGTCACTTCAAAATCTTGAATTAGCGAGTTCTGAAGGTCAAATGGTGGAGGGATGTTGGGGGCATGGAAGAAAGGGATGAGAAGAGGATTAAATGGGTTAGTTCCAATTTTATGATTTCTATGTTCTAGATTCCTTTTTGAATTGAGAACATGAGTTTCAGTTTGTGTGTAAGTGTTTTCTTGATTTTGTTAGGTTGATTTATCTGTTTGATTTTTGGTGGTGGTTGTGGTGGTTACAACATGTGGGTAGTGGTGCACGGGGGTGGCTATGATGCTTCTAAGTGGTGGAGGTGGTTACAACTGTTGGATGGTGGTGGCTATGATGGTTCTAAGTGGTGGAGGATGGGTGGGTGCTCATGAAAGATGAAGAGAAAGGAAATGTTTAAATATTTTTTGTTAATAATTATATATATAATGAAATTTATTTATTTTTATGAAATCAATGAAGTATTTCTTTATAGCTCATTTATAATATTTATATTAAAAACAAATTATCAACTTATTTAACCCTCAGTTTATATCATAACTTTAAAATTTATTATAGTTATTTATATATGATAATTAATTAATTTTATTATAAATTTAATTATTCAATAGAAGTACTTTTGAAAAAAATATTTGTTAATTTTAGAAAAAAAAATCAGTACATTGTTAGTATTTTATACTCCCTCCGTCCCACCTCACTTGACACCCAAGAGGTGGACACAATAATTAAGGAAAAATAATAAAATAAGGAAAATGTGTGGTAGAAAATGAAAAGAGAGAATGAATGGGGTAAATAGTAGTGTTAGAAGAATAAATTGAGTGGTGGAATATGAAGAGAGAGAATGAGTGGTGGGACGCTACAGTGGAAGTATGTTGAATCAAGAAGAGTTAATACAAAATTATAAAGAGTATGCTATTTTGTTAAGTATCAAGTGACCTAGGACGGATTAAAATGGAAATAAGTGTCAAGTGAGCTACGACGGAGTGAATATTTAATAAGATAATAAGTTTAATATTTAATACTTTAAATTTAGTTACAAAAATATGTGAAATTATGCATAAAATTATTATAAATTTTGATTATTAATTTTGTAAAAACTCAATATATGGTTAACCCTTTAAATTCTAAAATTTGTAGTTTGACCCATTTTGAAAAATTCTCATTTCAATTTCATCCAGATTTATGATCACGTGCAAGGCACATGTGATTTAACCCACTTTTCTAACAAATTCCGTCAAAAAGCCTTGAAGCAAAAAAATTGCATTTCGAGCCCTGATTTGGCCAAAAAAATATGGGGCCCCTTTTAGAAGACCCGCTTCTTGACTTCAGGCCCGAAATTGCAATTAACCCTTGATTTTAATGTTGTTATATTAGATTATTTAATCTTTGAGAAAAATTAGATTAATTATTTATAAAGAGATAACATTATGATTTAAAGTTATCATTACTTTTGTCACTAAATGAATGACTTAAATAATTTTCAAATTTGCTCTTTACCAAGAGTAACTTGGATGTTTTTTCAGTCATTCATTTGGGATAAAGGTAGTATTTTATTTGGGTGTAACTTGGATTAAGGCTAAACTTGAATTTTATAGATTGGAAATACGATTTTATTTTATTTTATATAAATGTGCGTAAATCCTTGGCACTGCCTTGACCCCGCTTAGACTCCACCTAAGCTCTTAGGCGCTAGGCGCTAGGCCCGGCTCCGCCGCCTATCATCCGCCTATCGATTTTTAGAACAATGTTCATCACACAAGTTCCAACATGATGAACTTTACCAAAAAGAAAAAACTGTGAACTCAAATTGGAATGGAGAGTACATGGCAGTTGGGCCCCATTTTATTTAAATGGTAACTTTAAAATATTACTTGTTAATTTTAAAAAGAAAAGCTCAACCCTTCAAAAAAAAAAAAAAAAAAAAGCTCAACAATCAAGGGTTTTAATGCATTAATTTTTTTCTCACCCATTCATATTAAAGAAAAAAAGTAAATCAAGAATTTATTTTTCTTTAAATAAAAGAAATTGTTTCCCCTTTTGGAAGTTGTTATTCTTTCTCACGGTTGAATATGCATTCATTATTTTGCAGGAACCTTCATATGTTTGGTCTTGGATGCATGATCATGTTGGACTAATGAAAAAGCGAACCATGGTAAGAAGGGATGAAAGGGAAATATGATAAGGTGAATAATATTGTCAGTTGAAAGTGTGACATAAAGAGCTGAATCCAATTTTTGTTATTCATCTTGATTTATTTTTTGAATTAATGTACGATGTTTAATTTAAGTAGTTTTTCATTGTAAAAAGTCACCACAAGCAATATTGTTTAGGATGTAAGTATTTTAGATTATCCATATCCAATATTGTGAAGGCATTTTTCTGGCGTAATTGTTACCTCCTACTTATAAATAATGCTAATTATTATTGATGATTATATTCTCCAACCATTGAAGGCCATTCTATCATTAATCGAAAAAGTTAGGTTTTAAACATATACCGTGATTTTGTAATGAAAAAAATATGTCTTTATGTTTATGAGCATGATTTTTCAGAGTATATGAGCTTTGGATAAATTCACACCATTATACTTTGTAACTCGCGAAAAAATAAATTTAAACTTCTCGCACTGTCTCATAACACATTACACAAATTTTCATCGGTAAGTTTCGTTTTTTTTTAAATATTTAAATTTATTTTTTTTTATTTACTATACCTCGATTCTCATACCCACAAACTTAGATTGTAGTTCTCACCGAATTCTATTGGTGTATATGCCCTAGGCACGTTGTTTGAACGATGTTTTGTTATTATTTATTCATTATATAAAGAGATGTTTTAGATTATTATTTGTTGGTACATCTTTTGTTATAATAATATCTGTCCCTAATACTTATGAAGAACTAGTATATACGTTTAATTAGATGATCATGTGATGATTATGTATATGTGATACAAGTTAAACTTATGGGTATGTGTTGGTGAACATATATTGGACTTGACCCACCTATGAGGTTTATGTTATGGTCAAATATCATAATTAAACCTCATAATAGTTACTCCCTCCGTCCCACACGAATTAGGATTTTTGGGTTGGGCACGGATATTAAGGAAAAAGTGTTAGTGGAGTAGGTGTTGTGAGTATAAAAAGTAAAGTAGGAGAGAGAAAGTGAGGTAGACAATAATGAGTGGAAAGTTGTTGTAAGTGTGACTGTGGGTCCCACTAAATAAAACACTTCCATTTTGGGGTTGTCCTAATTCGAATGGGACACCCAAAATAGAAATTTATCATAATTCGAGTGGGACGGAGGGACTTAAACCTGAGATTATTATGATCTTCCACATAATGGAGATCATGTTTGACATATTCAAACATTACTCTTAACCAAGTAATCATAAAGGATATGATTGGCATGATCAAAGTTATGTAGGGAGTGTAATAAGTCAAGATGGAATTTGTCCCTCTTCGTGAGAGATGTCAAGCTTGAGCTCCTCGATGAATAGTATTTATGAAATGCATGACCGTACTAAAATGAATTGATATGATCAATATCATTTGTATTATCAATATATTCAGAATCGAGAAAAGTATTGGACATTGTAAGTTGACCAAGGACCATAACTTACGTTCAATGACATCGTGGACAAAGGGATAGTTGTTCTATAAAGGATAAACTAACTTTAACAAGTTATATTAATTGGGTAGTCATGATGGCTTGCTAGAGTCCGCTCATGATTTATGAGTTTGACATTGGTTGGACTCATTGCCTAACTTAATATAATCCTATGGGGTCACACACAAAATAACGAATTGTTAAAAAGCAAAAGGCTGAATTTCTGGCGGGCACGGCCGTGCTCAGTTTATGAGCATGACTGTGCCGATTGGCATGACCGTGCTCACAAATCGGCACGGTCATGCCAATTGGCACGGTCGTGCTCATAAAACTGAGCACGGCCGTGCCCGCCAGAAATTAAGCCTTTTGCCTTTTAACAATTCTTTCTTTTGTGTGTGACCCCATAGGATTATATTAAGTTGGCAATGAGTCCAACCAAGGTCAAACTCATAAATCATGAGCGGACTCTAGCAAGCCATCATGATTACCCAATTAATATAACTTAACGAAGTTCGTTTATCCTCATAGAATATATCACAATCCTTTTGTCACGCGATATTATATTGAACATAAGTCATGGTCCACGTCAACTTATATTGTTCAACGCTTTCTCGATCTTTAGTAGATTGATATGAGCAAATGACATTGAACACATCAATTCATTTGAGCGTGGCCACGCATTTCATCAATCTCACTATTCGAGTGGCCTAAGAAGATATCTCTCTTGAGGGAGAGACAAATTCCATCTTGACTTATCATTCTCTCTACAAGAATTCGATTATGCCAATCATTGCCTTTATGACTAGCTGGTTAAGGGTAGCGGTTGACTATGTCAAACATTATGTTTATCATGTGGAAGACCATGATAATCTCAGGTCTAAGGATATCAAATGATATAACTATCTGAGATTTAATTATGACATATGACCATGACATAAATCTCATAGTGGGTCATGTCCATTACTTGTTCACCAACAAGTACCCATAAGTTTAATTTGTATCACATACACATGATCATCAAATGATCATCGATTAAACTTATACTAGTTCTTCATAAGTACTATGGACGGGGATTATTATAATAAACATGCAAAAACATATATCCAGGTTGTTATCTCCATAACAAATGAGAACATGAAATAACTATAGACACCCCGCCTTGGACCACTCACCCCGATTGCACATTTGATTTTGTGTTTCTCCCTATTTTATGTGTTTTTCGTTAGTTTTTGACTTTCGTTAAGTTCCTGGCTGACTCCGTTAAGTCCAGGAACTAAACTGATTAAAGGGCTGACTTTCTAGTCCATTCTGTCAAAAAAGCCATTTCAAAGTCGCGCGCCTCCACCCGTAGGGGTTAGAAGCGCGCGCGTCCCGCCTCCAAGGTGAGGGGCGCACGCATCTGGGCGTCAGTTACAGATTTTCTCCAAGAATCCCTCCCTTGCTCATTTTACATGATTTTGCTCGGGAAAGATTTCTTGGTGACTGCGTTTTGGCACCAAAAACATCTCTTTTACAACTATATAAACTCTTCTTCTCCACCATTTCAAAGGACTTTTTTTTGGAACAAGAAAACTCTACTAAAAAGAGAACTTTTTGTGACTAAGAAAACTATACACAAACCATTTCGAAGACATTTACAAGGAAATCCACCAAGAAGTGTTTGAATTCACTTGAAGCTTAGGTAAAACTCTACTTTTCTCCTCCCTCTCTATTTCATCTCTTCTCTCTTTAATTTACTTTAATCAAACGTGCAATCACCCAAATCATTTTGGGACATGACACCAAAGATCACTTCACTCTATTGAAGTTGGTCAATGAGTTATCTCCCTACATTCAAACACCCCTTTTAAAACCCCTTTTATTATAATCAAGAATAGGAAGAACATCTTACTTATGTAGACTTTGAACAAGCAAGACCAACATTAGTTGGGTGAGATGGGTGTTTAAGTACTTCCCATCTCGTAACCTAACCCCCGAACCTCAGAACAAGAATCTCTGTTTTTGTAACAAAATTTAGGCTAAATCATTAGGTTTTTCTTATGTTCCGTTAAAAACATAGGTGACGACTCTAAAACACGAATAGACATCCTAGGATCCTCCTGCGCGCTCTAGCCAAGCGAGTGGGACTTCGCCCGTGGGTATCTACAGTGGCGACTCTGCTGGGGAGATTTGAGGGTTAAACTTGATTTCTTGTTCAAAGTCTACATTTTTCTGGGCATTCTGATTTCTGATGGGGGAAGCGTGCGCCTCTGGCCCTCTTGGCCTAAGGCGCGCGCATCCCACATCAAAGACCAGAATAGCCCGCCTCCCATATGTTCTTCCTATTTTTCTTTGTTTTCTATGCTAATCATCTGCGCAGGGGTTCCAATAGACATTCAGGACCAGGGCAATCCCCTGAGTCCAAAGTCTGACAATCTGACAGGTTCGCCCAGAAGCGGGCGCCTCCCATAGACATTACGCAATGCGCGCGCATCCCACAGTAAAGGCCAGAGGCGCGCGCTTCTGGGTGGTTTTCCAGAATAGGGACAGTTTCCAGAACAGAACAGAGTGATGGGGTGTGGGCACAGTTGCCTGCATCAGTGTAGACACCCCGCCTTGGACCGCTCACCCCGATTGCACACTTGATTTTGTGTTTCTCCCTCTTTTAAGTGTTTTCTGTTAGTTTCTGTTACTTTGGTTAAGTTCCAAGCGGGCTCCGTTAAGTCCAGGGACTAAACTGAATAACAGTTCTAATTTTCTAGTCCATTCTGTCAAAATTTGCCTTTCAGAGTCGCGCGCCTCCGCCCCTTGAGGCCAGACGCGCGCGCCTTCCGCCGCCTAGGTGCGATGCGCGCGCTTCTGGAGTGTGTCAGTTACATATTCTGCCCAAGAATCTCTCCCTTGCTCATTATACATGATTTTGCCCGGGAAAGATTTCTTGGAGACTCCGTTTGGCTTCAAAAACTCCCCTTTTTCAACTATAAAAACCCCTCCAATCCATGATTGGAGGAGGAATTTAGAACCTTGGACTTTTCTCTAAACAAAACTCTAGGCAATTTACAAAAGGTATTCTCTCCAAGTATTCAACCTCTTGTTGAAGACTTTTTCAAGAGGTTCTCTTTGAAGGATATTATAGGTAAAATGTCTTAACTTGATTCGTTACTTCTTCCTCTTCTTCCAATTCTTCTTCTTCTTCAATCAAATGTGCAATCACCCCAAAACCATTTGGGACATGACGCCAATGGCCCTTTCATTACATTGAATTGACCTAGGAGTTATCTCCCTACATTCTAAACTATAAAACCCCCTTTTATCATCATTCAAATAGGAAGAACACATCTATCTTTAAAGTGAATTATGAACAAACAAGATTGACTTTGCTCGGGCAAAATGGGTGTTTAAGTACTTCCCATTTCGTAACCTAACCCCCGAACCCTTCATCCCAAAGAATCTCTGTTTTCGTAAATCAAACTTAGGCTCATAAACATTAGGTTTTCTTACGTTCCTCAAAAACGTGGGTGGTGACTCTAAAACACAATTAGACATCCTAGGATAATCCACGCGATCTAGCCAAGCCGTGGGCTCCCCCGGGGTATCTACAGTGGCGACTCCGCTGGGAACGGCTTGAGGGTTAAACTTGTGTTTCTGTTCATAATTCACTTTTCTGGGCATTCTGGAAATTGATACGGGAAGCGCACGCCTCGGACCTTCATGGTCCAAAGCGCGCGCGTCCCACATCAAATTCCAGAATCGCCCGCCTTCCATGTGTTCTTCCCATTCATCCTATTATTTCATGCTAACAAACATTGCAGGGGTTTCATTACACAATCAGGACCAGGGTAATCCCCTGATTCCATAAGTTTCTGACAATCTGACAGGTCAGCCCAGAAGCGGGCGCCTCCCATGTACAATGCGCCAGGCGCGCGCTTCTGGGCCAATTTCCAGGACAAGAACAGGTTTCAGGGACTGAACAGAACAGTGGGGTGTGGGCACAGTTGTCTGCATCAGAACAGAATTGGACCTTTGGACTGTCTTAATTTTGTGTTTATTTGCCGGTCACACGGGTGATTCGGGAGTTGTAATTTACGTGCTTATGTGTTTTTTATCTTTTCTTTTCAAAAAAAAAATAATAATTTTTTTTTTGTCACGTGATAGACCTCACACTACATGCACATTACTCCTATGAATTGCTCACTATCGAGTCGCACAAGTCCATAACCCCAAACCCGTCGAGGCCCGTCCTAGAAAGTTTCAAGCTCACACCGACCTTGACTCATTCGAAGCGGTCAACCTCAGCCCGTGGCGTAGTTCAAGACTACATGCCGGGGGTGACCTTTAAGCCTCTCTTTAGCCGAGCACAAACCACACAATTCTAGTTAGGGTCTAACACTCCGTGACCAAGTCGGTTTTCATGTACCGAGATTTCCCTAAATTAATGTTTTCAAATCATACATGCCAACTTGTTGATACAGACGCAATAAAAATCTGTCCCCAAAAGTGGTTATTTTGGACAAAAATAAAAAAATCCGTCCCCGCATGTATGCTTTACTACATTGATTTAGTTTAATTCCGATACATGTAGGATTTACAAACGTGATGGAATCCGATGAGTATATGGGACCGCGAGATGGTCTATATACTAGTGTGACGATTCCGTTATCTTCTTAGAAACCCCAAAAGGGACCCCGTCCCTCCGACTTATAAAAAAAAAGAGTCTTTTTCTTATGTGGCTCGAGTCGTGTCCCCAATGTGTGTTCTCAACCTCTTCATGGACCGAAAGTGTGAACCGAGACTGACAAGGGCTACTTCTCCAATTATAGGTCCGATTGGTACTCTCCGCGTCTACAGGGACTCAACCAACAGGCTTGTCCGTGAACCGATCACTCCAACAGCTTCTACATCATCAATGGCCTGCGACTCCAGCACCAACAACGCCATGACTCTCGAACATCTTTCTGCCATGGTTCAAGCACTCCAACAACAAGTCTCTACCCTTAACCAAGAGGCTAAAACCAAGGAGAGCTTATGGCAAGCTCATGTTGACAGTCAACAAGCGGCCCACGAGACCGAGGTCGAACAATTGAAAGCCAAGCTCCTCAAGCTCTCCAAGAATAAGGGGGTGAACGACAATGAGGAATCCGAATGGACCCAAGGTTTTTTTGAAAGCCCATATGTTAGTGCCCGTATCAAAAAAGTGGGGGAGACAAGCACCGACAACAACG
Organism: Campanula takesimana; assembly: GCA_026119855.1. Taxonomy (NCBI): domain Eukaryota; kingdom Viridiplantae; phylum Streptophyta; class Magnoliopsida; order Asterales; family Campanulaceae; genus Campanula; species Campanula takesimana. Next base: position 19,152 of record JAOWBW010000553.1, read on the forward strand.
ACCACAAAATGGCCGATTCCATCATGTCCTACATTGATCAGAAATTTGAAGGCCTCAACATGGGAAAAGGCTCCAACACAATCCTTTATCAGTCATCCATTCTCATGAGCACGATGGCCGCTCTCCCCAACAAGTTCAAAATGCCCGACATTAGCAAGTTCAAGGGCAACTCATGCCCGATGGCTCACATCGAGACTTACATTTGGGCTATGGTTCCGAAGAGGGTCTCCCCAAAGGTGATGGCTCAATGCTTTCCTCTCACTCTCGAGGGGGCGGCAAAGGATTGGTATGCAACTCTCCCGCTCACTTTCCGTCTTGATTGGGATGCCGCTATACTTGCCTTCAAAAATCAGTATCAAGGCAACACCACTCACCGGCCCATAAGGAAAGAGCTCAAGAACACCACTCAAAGAGACAACGAGTCCTTCATTGAATTCACAAGGAGATGGAATGACAAGCTCTCTGAAATTGTTGAGAGGCCAAACACGAAAGAGCAAATGGACATCTTCCTCAAGTGTCTCAAGATTGATCTCCGCACCCACCTAAGTGGGGCTTGCTACTCCGACTTCTCCCAAATGTATGAGGCGGGGGTATGTATGGATGACTTGCTCAAGGAGATAAACAAAGCCACTCCTTCTTTCCGTTACAAGGCCGCCTCCAGTTCAAATAAAGAGGCTTATGTCAATGCTGTTACTATTGACAAGGGGAATTACAAAAGGGTCCCTCCACCACAAGGCAAGCGGTTCCAAAAAGACCGCATCTAAACTCCTCTCAATGGCATGACCATCACCGAGGCCTATGAAGCTCTAAAGGTCAAGGGCCAAATCACTCCTCTCCAAGGGTACAAGAAACCACAACCGCTCTGTCCCAACTATGCCCACCACAAGTGGTGTGACTACCATCAATGCACCGGCCACCTCACCGAGGAATGCTTCTCCATCCGCAACACCATCCAATACCTTATAGACAAGAAGGAATTCATAATCCCCAATAAGGGTGGTGTCAATGTAATAGAGGTAGGAGAGTTTGAAGGAACCACTCATTCGATCCCATTTGTGAATGAGGGCTCCGATGATATGAATAAACTTGACAATTCTTGTTATGTTGTGACTTACGATGAGGTTATGAGGGAAGTCTTAGAGAATAGGAAGAAGAAGCTCCAAGGGTCCGTGAATGTGCTCACCCGCAGTGGCCGGGTAATAGCGAGCGCCTCGGTTCCCACGAATACAGCAACCAACACCTATTCTCAAAGATCAAAAGCACAAGATGCACCTGAAGACCCTTTATTGACACAACTCAAGAAGACGCAAGCCAACATATCCATCTGGGACCTTATTGCATCATCAAAGAAGCACCGAGACCTCGTCATCAAGAACTTGGACGACACATCAGTCTCTCCTGACACAACTCCCGAACACCTCACAGTAATGATAGGTCACATTCACTTCGGCAATGTCATCACTTTTGCCGATATGGACCTCCCGCCATTTGGGTCCGATCACAATGAAGCCATCTACCTCAAAGTAAAGGCAAGGGGGAGACCCATTTCAAGAGTTTTAGTAGACGGTGGTTCCGTACTCAACTTAATGCCTAGCCGAGTCATGGGCATACTGGGGCTCAAAATCTCCGATTTACAACCTTCTACCCAAGTCATTAGAGGTACGACAGCACTACCCGTACAGTCATGGGAATGCTAGAAGTTGATATCAAATTTGGAAACATGATTATGTCTGTCCCATTTCAAGTACTTGATGTCCCGTCTTCATTCAACTTACTTTTGGGACGACCATGGATCCACAGTTCCAATGCTGTCCCCTCCACTCTCCATCAGTATTTCAAGATCAGAAATAGGGATGAGATAGTCACTGTTATGGCCGAGAATGTTACCATCCACAGAAATGGGGGACAACCCATCCACCAAGTTCAACATGGGATAGAAGATTCCACTCTCTCCGGCGTCAACGCCATCGACAAAGAAGGGGGAAATAGACAATGGACCCTTGGTAATCCTAAAATCCTCCGCATGATGAGGAATATGAATCACTTTCCCTGTCTAGGCCTAGGGAAGCATCAACAAGGAACATTTCACCTCGTAGAGGTTCCTTTTGTCATAAACAATTTGGTTTAGGATACGAGCCTACCGAAGACGACTTAAAATACGAGCAAGCAGTCATGAATCAAAAGACCCGAGCTCGCAAAGAAGGTCGACAATATGAAATCCCCAACTTGAGGCCTTACCGCAACACACTGAACGGTTATTTTGTTCTCCAAGGGGAAGATGTTCCGTACATGATCTTTCCCGAGCCATGGGTTAACAACAAGGGCGTCAGAAAGCCCGGTCTCGAGATCTTCACTGATTGTGAAATTTCGACACAAGAAAGGGAGCCTATTCCAATGTCACCCCGAGAGTGGTGGGGCAAGAAAGTGACTATAGAGTCCGAGGTAGAGATTACCGTGGGGGAAGGAGTGTCCGATCTAGCCTCCATGTTCGAAGAATTTGCCATCATGGACGATTATCAAGTCAACGCCATCTCTGACAACACAAAAATATAGAGTCCATCTGTTGGTCCCAAAGGGGCAACAAGGGTGTGAAAATCGCTAGAGGGGGGGGGTGAATAGCGTTTTAAAATTCTTTTCAAACCCTTTTGCAATTCAATGGCTAATGCGCACAACCCTTATTGTGGCCAAGTAAAGCGCGCAGCAAGAGTGTAAAATACACAGCGGAAGATTTAAAGCAGCTCTGCGCAGGGTATACTGCACAGAGATAAACAGCTACTGCGCAGGGAAAGCTGCGCAGAAATGAAAAAAACGCACGCGCTAAATTTTTGGCTAAAGAGTTGGATAAAATTGTGCTAGGGCAAATGAGCAATAACAATTACATCAGTAAAGTGTAGCAATCTGAAAGATCAAACAAAGCAGTAATACATAAATAGTTAAGAATGAAATAAGCAGTAAGAATGATGAACAAGCTATTTGGAGAGGTTCGATCAAGGAAAGATCTACGTCCTCTACCAAGATGGTTAGTCTTGGATTTCTAATGGAGATCTTATAATATGAGTGAGTATTACAAATTACAACTTTTGAGCTCAATACTAACTCAAGATCTATTATCTATGAAGAACAAATCCTAGAGTAAACCGGTGTATCTTAAGAAGTTAGATCAGAATGATCAAAGCTTCAAGAGGTGTGTGTGTGATAGAAATTCTGGGCTCTATGAATATAAGAGATGAAGAGCACGAAGAATTCTGGTGATATAAGGCTTTTGGATTTGAGCAGGAGTTTGAAGGTTTGAAGATCTTGAAGGCTGTTCTAACGAATCTGGAAATATTGAGCAGCAGTCTTCAGATCTTCAAGGTTTCTCTAATGAAGCATGAAACTCTAGCTCTGGCTTTTTGCAACTTGGAAATGAAGATGAGCAGGCTATTTATAGCAGAGAGTTTGAAACTAGCCGTTGGAGCTCTGAGCAAAGACGATGAGTTGGCACAATATGATTGGTGAGAAGATGTCCTTTATAGCCGTTGGAGCTCTGATCAAGGTTGATGACCTGTCACAATATGATTGGTGCGCAGGTATCTCTGATCCATTGGAGACTGAGCATGAAGACTAAATTCAAAAGCTTCTTCTAGAAGGTTGACAGCTGTCTTCATTTGAAATATGACCGTTGAGGCGTGTCTCCACTAATGGTGTTGCTGAGTGTGCTTATTTTTGTCGTATGTGCACACCTTAGCATTTTGGCTCAATCCAAAAAGCGTAGATTGTTTTGATGCTTTCCAAGCTTCTAGAATATGAGATCAGGAGATAAGAATTTTGACCAAGGTTGAGTGTGCGCGCATAAAGGCATGCGCATTGCCGAGGCGCACGGATGCTGCGCATGGGGAGCATACGCATCATGCTTGACCATACCAAAGGAGGATCTCAACTTCTGAGTTAGGGAATAAGACCTTGAAAACTGAGCAGGGTCAAAAGCTGCGCAAGAGATCTATACGCAGTAGCGACCTGCGCAAAGAACGTCCTGCGCAGTGAAATGAATCCTGCTTAGAAAGTCTTCGATCCTTTATAGCTTCAAGTCCTATAATCTAAGCCTATATTATAAAATGGACTTGGCTAAAATTGAAGTTATAAAACTTCTTACATAAGATCCTAAAGTCCATAAAATAAGCATAGGTGATGGTATCAGTCAATTCTAACATAATTGGGAGGGTTAAGAGATAAGCATACCCAACAATCTCCCCCTAAATGATTGATGCCATTACCTACTATAGCAAAGGCAATTCATTGTACTTGATAATAACATGTCCATAAAAATGTGAATGGTAACTCATGCCTCAAGTCAATGCACACACTAGCCAGTGCTATAGATTTCTAATCTATCCAAAGAAAGGGACTTACAATATAGGAAAGATAGAAATATCATTCAGCGCATACAAAATAATATGAATTTTAAGATTGGTATGCGTTTAAACTGAATGTTTAAACATCATACGTAGAAAATATGAGCAGTTAAGATTATGCGTATGAAGTTTGAAATAATGCATTCATTGTTCCTCAAATAAGAAATTTGATTTGAACAAGGTTTTGAAACTTAATGATGCAATTTTTCTCATTAAACTTGAATATATGAGTTGGAGATTACAAGTTTTGAATGGAAAAACAAAAGAGTGCGCACAAAAACAAAAGCGCACGAAACAAAAATGCATAAATCATAGTATGCGTAACGAGAACAAGAGATCTAAAAAAAACTTACAAAGGAAGCCTAGTCTATTCTGATGCGGCAATGGGCTTCACGCAGCTCGTTCTGGAGGCTGTTGAACTTGTTCATTAGTTCAACCTTTAAATCTTGAAACTTATCTTGGAACTCTATAGCTTTGCCCACATAAGTCTCCATGCCTCTGCGCATATCGGCATTGTCAACCAACAGCTCTCTGAAATTTGCTCTGCAGTCCGTCTGGATGGCAGTCTACGTAGCTTCCAGTCTTGTGTCGGTATGAAGGCGCTGTGTGTTGATGCTGGCTTGAATATCGAGCATTGCATAGTCCATCTTGTCGTTGAACGCATTAGAAAAATCCGTCATGGATTTAACTATGTATTCTTGCACATCTATATTGAGCTTACTTCCATGCGCAGGAGCTCCTTGTCCAACCTTTAGAATCTGAGCTTCTAGATCAGTAAATCCTTCATGTAACCCATCTACAAGGGTTTTCTTCAGCTTATTCAAAATCTCCCTGAAGCCACCATCAATCGCTTCAAAGGTGCACACAATTTTGAGTAGTGCGCTGACATTTTCGAGCTGTGTGCTGATGGATTTGAGGGAGTCCAGGATAAGTTGATCTATTAATTTAGGTACTTGTTCTTGTGCCTTTTCTTGCGCAGGCTCAGAGAGATGTTCGGATGAACTTGGTTTTGCACTCTCCTTGCTCTCCTTCGCACTTGCCTTTGCCTTCGCATTCTCCCCCTTAATGGTATCAATCTCCAAACGCTGCGTATCAAGCCTGTACAGCAATGCGGTTTGTGCATTAAGGAGTTGAGTCAGTTGTAACTGCGTAGCAACTTGATTTGCTTGAAGAGAATGCAAGGCTTGTACGATTCTGCACAGCTCTTCCGAAGAGGTTAAAAAAGTAGAGGGCTCGGGAGCAGTGGATGGAGAAGGCTTAACAAACGGAGAATGTGTGCTGCTGTCAGAGGCAGTGACATTTTCCTTCGTCGATTTCAGGAGCATCGGACGGGGTGCGACACTTCTTCAATCTTTTTGCGCTGCTGCGCACCTTCTGCTTTCGGCGGGGAGAGACATGCGCGATGTCAGTACTATGTATATCTTCTTGCGTTCTTGGCACCTTGAGCTTTAGCTCCCCCTAAACGGTAGCATCATCACTTGGAACATTTTTGCGCTTGTCGGAGGACGGTTTGGTAGATGCAGGAGCAGGGGCAGGATCTGATTCTCTGATTGAGATTCCCTTGGTAGATTGAACAAAGGGAATATCTTTGCTCTTCTTGGGACAGGGCTCAGCAATGCCCTTCCCCTTGCGTTTCTACGCTTCTTCTGGTTCTTCCTGCACAGGCGCAGTAGAGTCTGCTGCACTCTTTTTCTTCCCATTAGAGGGTTCTTCTCCTATCCATGGTTCTTTGACCGGATCCCTGTCAGCTCTCCAGATGCGATAGTAGTCTTCATTACCAATCTCATTTCGTAAAGCTCGGAGATGAGTTCTGGAGTAGTACTTGGAATCACAAGACTGCTTCTTGATTGACTTAAACAAAGGTAGACAGATTATCATAAGTCAACAATAGTTTAGTGAGCAGCCTGCAGTGAGTTCGATACTTGGTCTTCCCTGCGTTGAGCTTTTTGCTATAGCTGTTCATGCCTTTACAATCTCATTCCAGATAATTTGAGGCCAATCAAGTTGAACATTATTGAAGATGGCCGCGCAGTATTCCCACTGCTTGGAGATGAAGTGCCCATTATTTCCATTCTTGCAGTTGAGGGAATCTCCAATGATGGTGCACAGGTGATACATCACCTCACCAAATTCCTTTCTGTCATGCACTGGCCACTTCTTGTTCAGAGAAGGAATGCCTATTAGTTTTTGCGCAAGTGCATTTTGGTGAACCTCATCATAGTTGACTGGAGCATTGATAATTTGGAAGTTACAGAGCTTACGAATATGGTTAGGATGAACCATTACATCGCAGTTCTGACCAGAGGCCATGATTAATTCCGTTGATTTTCCTTCGACTTCCGGGATAATGCAGTTAACTTCGACGAGAGTTGGCATAAAGAAGATTTAGCGTGAACAACGGAAGAATGCCGGAGGAGTTGAGATGGTGCAGAAGGCGTCGTCCAACTGCGTCTTGAGATAGATCAGCTTCAATCACTTCCCATCCAGGGACGAAGTATAGGGGACCCTGCGTAAGATAGTTGCTAGTGTTTAGACAATCCGTTGCGCATGGAGCAGTGCGCATGCGCAAATAGAACATACATACCTATGCGCACCAATCCATACAAAAAAAAACAATGATTGCGCAAAAGATCATATAAAGATACGCAAGGAACATGATAGTATGCGCAGAAAGTGAGAGCATAAAGATATGCGCAGTAATACAAATATGCGCATGAACAAAAAATACTTTGGAGAAATTTTCATGAATAAAACATATATATAAAAAAAGGGTTCAAGAAGAACACAAGAATGTTCAAGAATACTAAGAATATCAGAAAAACGAAAGTTGACCAAATTTGACAAAAGGTATATCAAAATGACCGCGTTGACCAGACGATTTCAACCATGTAAATTTTAAAGTCAACAAACAAATAATGAACTCAGAAAAGCTAGATAACCGTCTGTCTGCCAAGGAAGTAAACGGACAAAAAATTCAACAGAAACCACATAAAACGATGATTGATCATGAAATAAACTATGTCAAAGAATAGATCAGGGAGAGACGAACCCAAAACACCAAACGATTTTAAAAAGGATTAACAGATGAGAGAGAAATCGAAAAGGGAGGGTTTTAGAGCTTCAACCTTAACAATGGCAGAAAGTAAATAGGGAGCAGAAATCATACCTTGTCTTTGACAGAGGCTTGTTCTCGGTCTTGGGAATGATTCGACTGAGAGCCCGACGGAGATTCAGAGAGATCGACAATGGGCAAAGATTTTGATGATTTCTTGCGAGGCGCCATTATCGAAAGGGAGGTTTTCAAAGAAAGAGAAGGATTGAGATTTTACGAGAAGAAGGAACTTGAGAGAGAAAATATTGAGAAGTTTAAGGTAGAGAGAAGAAGAGAAAGAATCGGTTTAAGTAGGGAAGGAAGATAAAGAGGTTAGGCGCACGAAAGCAAGGAAGAGTTTGGAAGAAAAGTGCATTGGTGCAAGATAGCCATGCCACGTGTCACCTTAGGGAACGCGCGTGTGCAAGCCTATCCGCGCGAGTGTCAAGAGCCTAAGGCCAGTCATAATCGGTTCATTTCCCACATAAATGATTTGGCAGGAAGGGACGTGCGCTGTCAATTAATGGCCTTTTGCATTGATGACATCTGGGATATGCGCATGGGTATAAGCGGTAATTCCCAAGAAAATTTTAAAAAGTAGAGGCGCGGGAAAATTTTAATTTCACAAGAACCCTTGTGAATTAGAGTTGACTTTTCAGTCAGGGACCTATGTGGAATTTCTAATGAATAGTGTATTTACCTGCGATCCACGAGGTGTGCGCATGTTAAAATCATGCGCAGAGCTTAAATAGCGAAATAGTTTCTTTAAAAACTTAACATTTGTTTCATGCGTAAATGAATTACTGCGCAGTACAATGTTGCGCAGGGGTTGCGCAGAAGCATGAATCTTGACCTATGATGAACACTTATCAAGCAAACACAAGGTTATTAGTATTGACAAATCATATGGACAAGTTAGCTAAGTTCAAGCATACCCATTTCTCCTCTCAAGAAGACGAATCTCTTTGCACCAAGAGCCTTTGTAAGGATATCAGCAATTTGATTTTCTGTACCCACGAGCTCTAAATGAATGTTTCCTTTTTCCACGTGATCCTTGAGAAAATGATATTTGATGTCGATGTGCTTTGTCTTAGAATGCATGACAGGATTGTTGGAGACTGCTATGGTGGACATATTGTCGCAGAAAATTGGACAATTTCCTTCATGAATTCCATAGTCCACCAATTGTTGCTTCATCCATAGGATTTGGTAGTCGCAGCTTCCAGCAGCAATGTATTCAGCTTCTGTAGTGGATATGGACACAGCAGCTTGCTTCTTGCTTGCCCACGCAACAAGTCGATTTCCAAGGAAATGACAAGTTCCACTTGTGCTCTTTCTGTCAATTGTGCATACTGCATAGTCTGCATCTGAATAACCTAGCAAGTCAAAATTCGAATCTTTGGTGTACCAAAGTCCAAGGTTAACAGTTCCAGAAAGATAACGAATAATGCGTTTAACAGCAGTTAAGTGCGCTTCTCTAGGGTCTGCTTGATAGCGCGCACAGACACAAACACTAAACATAATATCTGGCCTACTAGCAGTAAGATAAAGGAGAGAGCCAATCATACCTCGATATAAAGTCTGATCAACTTTCTTACCTTTTAGGTCTTTGTCGAGTTTGTTTCCGGTAGCCATTGGAGTATCGTATGGTTTAGCATTGTTAAGTCCAAACTTCTTGATTAAGTCCTTTGTATATTTGGCTTGATTTATGAAAATGCCATCATTCAATTGCCTGATTTGAAGTCTGAGGAAGAATGTGAGTTCTCCTATCATGCTCATTTCAAACTTGCTTTTCATGAGCTTCTCAAAGCGCTTACAAAATAACTCATTAGTAAAGCCAAATATAATATCATCAACATAAATTTGAACAAGTAAAGAATGATCATTATACTTAGCAATAAAAAGAGTTGTATCGATTTTACCGCGCTTGAAGCCTTTCTCTAGTAGGAATTTTGATAGAGTATCGTACCATGCTCTTGGAGATTTCTTAAGTCCATACAAGGCTTTCTGAAGCTTGAAGACATGATTTGGAAATCTGCTATCTTCAAATCCAGGAGGTTGAGCTACGAAGACCGTCTCTTGGAGTTCACCGTTGAGAAATGCGCTCTTCACATCCATTTGATAAATCTAGAATTTCTTGTGAGAGGTATAAGCTAAGAAAATTCTGATAGCTTCTAGTCTTGCCACAGGCGCAAAAGTTTCATCATAGTCGATTCCTTCTTCTTGCCTATAGCCTTGCACAACCAACCTTGCTTTGTTCCTGGTGATGCTTCCATTCTCATCCATCTTGTTTCTGAATACCCATTTTGTACCAATAACTCCTTGGTCATGAGGTCTGGGTACTAAGGACCAAACCTTGTAGCGCTCAAATTGGTTAAGCTCTTCTTGCATAACAGTAACCCAGCTTGAATCTTGGAGCGCTTCATCAATCTTCTTTGGTTCGATTTGAGAGATAAAGGAGTGATATTCATCATCAAAGTTTGATGCTTTCCTAGTACGATACATTGAGATCACCAATGATGTTTGAAGTTGGATGGTCTCTAACTTTACGAACCTCGGGAGGTAAGTTTGGTTGAGTAGTAGGAATACGAAGATCTTCAATGGGTACTTCATTTGCTCCAGCATCGAGATCATCGAAAGTGATTTGCTTAAGCGGAGAAACATCATGCGCAGGAGGAGGAGTTTGCGCATCAGGAGTTGCAACTTCTGGCGCAGCATCGGGTGTGCATGCGATGGTCTTGCTTGATTCTGATTTTGATAATCATTCTTCGCAGGTGCAGTTTGAGGCTGCGTTCCTGTCTCAACATTCTCAGCAGAATCATCAGAATCATTTGGAGCCAAATGTGGCTCAAGGAGAGAATGCTCATCAAAAGTAACATGTACAGATTATACAATTACTAGAGTAGTTCTATTAAAAACACGAAAAGCTTTAGAATGTTTGGCATACCCAACAAAAATACTTTCATCTGTTTTGGCATCGAATTTACCTCTATGATCTTTACCGATGTAGAGGATATAGCATTTGCAGCCAAAAAATCTTGAAGAAATCAAAGTTGGGCGCTCTTCCTCTCCATAGCTTATATGGAGTCTTGTTGTAGGATTTGTTGATGAGGGATCTATTCTGAGTAAAGCAAGCAGCATTGACAGCTTCTCCCCAGAAAGACATTGGAAGCTTTGCTTCTGCTAACATAGTCTTTCCAGCCTCAATCAACGTATGATTCTTTCCACAACGCCATTTTGTTGAGGAACTCCAGCAGCAGAGATATTGTGATCAATTCCATGGTCATCACAATATTGAGCAACATCGTTATTCTTTGAACTTAGTTCCATTGTCTGATCTAACGCTTACGATGTATTTTTGAGTTTGGAGTCTTCGAAAGAGAGCAGTCTTCAATGCTCGCGGTTGTGATCGGTCCAAACATATCCAAGTGAAGCAGTTGTAAGCATTATGAAGTTGAGGATGCAATCTTGCTGGAGAAAGACTGCTTAGGCTGCTTTCACTTTCTTTGCTACAAAACAGAGATTACAGATAGAATTTATAGCACTAAAATCAATGATGAAAACATTGGTCTTACGAGTCCTTGTGAGCAAAGTTAGTCTAGAAGTGCCATCCTTGATATTGCAAAGCGTTGAAGTGAATTGGAATTTTAGGCTTTTATCACAGAATTGTGATATGGAGAGCAGGTTGTGCTTGAGACTTTCTATTCTGATTAGTCCATGTCCAATTATGTGCCCTTTGTGTCATCATATGTTACTGAGACCTCTTCCTTTATGCACATCTTCAAAAGCATTGACATCTCCAGTCGTGTCTAGAATCTACTGTCGATACCAAATATGCGCTTGAGAGTGCGCAGTGAAGCAGGAGACTTTTTCTACTTGTTTGAACATTGACTTGCACTTCTACAGCAGAGTTATCATCATTTAAGTTCAGCAGTCACTTTAAGAGATTCCTTGCGCGGCTGCGGAGTTGGTGATGACGCAGCTTTGTCAGGTTTGCTCTGGCAAATAGGTACTTGCCATTCTGTCTGCTTGGTGAAGGTGTCCCATTTCCACTAGTTGAGTGAAGTTGGGACCTTTTTCTTGATTGTCCTTGACGTATGCTCAGGTTGCATTTCAGAAACAGCTTCTGAATCATTGTCAGCATTTGCCACTAAGCAGAGCAGTCCATCCTCAGAGTCAGCATCGCTTGCAGTGTCAGTCTCTATCCAAGTCTTCAGTTCCTTCTTTGCGCTGTTTTCTTCAGTAACCATTTAGTATGTCTTTAAGTACAGGGTTGCTTTTCCTCGTACTCAAATTTTGGAGTAGGCATTTTGAAGCGAAATGTCCTGGCATTCAGATTTGGAGAACTTTCTGAATTTGATCTGAGTTTTGAGCAGTCGCAGGAACATGTGAATAGTTAGGCATTGCCCAAGATTTTGAAGCCATATTGAATCGGCACCCAAGCTGTTAATCTTGAAAAACAGATACAATTTTTATGAAGGTGCTTGCTCTGATACCACTTGTTGGTCCCAAAGGGGCAACAAGGGTGTGAAAATCGCTAGAGGGGGGGGGTGAATAGCGTTTTAAAATTCTTTTCAAACCCTTTTGCAATTCAATGGCTAATGCGCACAACCCTTATTGTGGCCAAGTATAGCGCACAGTAAGAGTGTAAAATGCACAGCGGAAGATTTAAAGCAGCTCTGCGCAGGGTATACTGCGCAGAGATAAACAACTACTGCGCAGGGAAAGTTGCGCAGAAATGAAAAAAACGCACGCGCTAAATTTTTGGCTAAAGAGTTGGATAAAACTGTGCTAGGGAAAATGAGCAATAACAATTACAGCAGTAAAGTGTAGCAATCTGAAAGATCAAACAAATCAGTAATACATAAATAGTTAAGCATGAAATAAGCAGTAAGAATGATGAACAAGCTATTTGGAGAGGTTCGATCAAGGAAAGATCTACGTCATCTACCAGATGGTTAGTCTTGGATTTCTAATGGAGATCTTATAATATGAGTGAGTATTACAAATTACAACTTTGAGCTCAATACTAACTCAAAATCTATTATCTATGAAGAACAAATCCTAGACTAAACCGGTGTATCTCAAGAAGTTAGATCAGAATGATCAAACCTTCAAGAGGTGTGTGTGTGACAGAAATTCTGGGCTCTATGAATATAAGAGATGAAGAGCACGAAGAATTCTGGTGATATAAGGCTTTTGGGATTTGAGCAGGAGTTTGAAGGTTTGAAGATCTTGAAGGCTATTCTAACGAATCTGGAAATATTGAGCAGCAGTCTTCAGATCTTTAAGGTTTCTCTAATGGAGCATGAAACTCTAGCTCTGGCTTTTTGCAACTTGGAAATGAAGATGAGCAGGCTATTTATAGCAGAGAGTTTGAAACTAGCCGTTGGAGCTTTGAGCAAAGACGATGAGCTAGCACAATATGATTGGTGAGCAGATGTCCTTTATAGCCGTTGGAGCTCTGATCAAGGTTGATGACCTGGCATAATATGATTGGTGCGCAGGTATCTCTGAGCCGTTGGAGGCTGAGCATGAAGACTAAATTCAAAAGCTTCTTCTAGAAGGTTGACAGCTGTCTTCATTTGAAATATGACCGTTGAGGCGTGTCTCCACTAATGGTGTTGCTGAGTGTGCTTATTTTTGTCGTATGTGCACACCTTAGCATTTTGGCTCAATCCAAAAAGCGTAGCTTGTCTTGACGCTTTCCAAGCTTCTAGAATATGAGATTAGGAGATAAGAATTTTGACCAAGGTTGAGTGTGCGCGCATAAAGGCATGCGCATTGCCGGGGCGCACGGATGCTGCGCATGGGGAGCATGCGCATCATGCTTGACCATACCAAAGGAGGATCTCAACTTCTGAGTTGGGGAATAAGACCTTGAAAACTGAGCAGGGTCAAAAGCTGCGCAAGAGATCTATGCGCAGTAGCGACCTGCGCAAAGAACGTCCTGCGTAGTGAAATGAATCCTGCTTAGAAAGTCTTCGATCCTTTATAGCTTCAAGTCCTATAATCTAAGCCTATATTATAAAATGGACTTGGCTAAAATTGAAGTTATAAAACTTCTTACATAAGATCCTAAAGTCTATAAAATAAGCATAGGTGATGGTATCAGTCAATTCTAACATAATTGGGAGGGTTAAGAGATAAGCATACCAACACCATCTATCAGCGAGATCCAGCCAAGCTCCGAGCCAATCAACAACTGGTATTCTACAAGGGGCCCATGGTATCCGATGATTTTTTGGTCCAAGAAATGGGTTGCATACCCCGCACAGCAATAAAGGAAGAGCGGCTCACACTTACTTTCGAGTCCGAGAGTGTTCTAATACCCTCACCCAAGAGGATATGGAGGCCATAGCCGAACGTGTGTTTCATTTCTTTGCTAATGAAAAATTCGATATTTCTGAGTACCCCGAGATTGCAAACATCATAAATGATGAATTAACTAATAACGAACTTAATGAACAAGTTAATAACGATTCAAATTATGATGAATTAGACCACGAAAACATAACATACCTAAATGAACTAGCTCAACAGGTTCGTTGTCGTGGTGAAAATGGTCTAGGGGCTGATGAGGAATTGCATGTTGTTAATCTGGGTACCGACGAAGAGCCGAAAGAAACGAAGATAGGCAACTTCTTCAAGGGGGAAGACAGAGATTGATTGACTGCACTGCTCAAAGAATTTGTGGATGTATTCGCATGATCGTACAAAGACATGCCGGGTTTGGACAGAAAGGTCGTAGAGCACAGAATTCCAATCAGAGAGGACGCCAAGCCAGTAAAGCAGAAGCTCATAAAGATCAAACCAGAATGGTGCCTACAAGTCAAAGAAGATATTGAAAAGCTCCTCAGTGTGGGTTTCATAGAAGTCATTGAGTATCCGACTTGGATAGCCAACATTGTGATAGTCAGAAAGGTAAACGGCAAGGTTCGAGTTTGTGTGGACTTCCGGGGAACAAAGCTTCCGAAAGATGATTTTCCGCTACCAAACATCGACATGCTCGTCGATTCGACTGCCAACTATGAAGTCCGCTCATTTATGGACGGTTTTGCCGGTTACAATCAGATTTTCATGTCTAAGGAGGACCAACACAAGACAGCTTTCACAACACCATGGGGCACTTTCTGCTACACAGTCATGCCGTTCGGGTTAAGGAACGCTGGGGCTACCTACCAAAGGGCTGTTATGGATCTATTCCATGACATGATTCATAAAGAGATCGAGGTCTATATAGACGACATGATCATCCATTCAAAGGGAACCAACGATCAACATTTGATCGATCTTCGCAAGTTCTTTGAACGGCTCCGACAACACAACATGAGACTCAATCCCGTAAAGTGCACTTTTGGGGTCATCAGAGGAAAGGTTCTCGGTTACATGGTCACTGAGAGGGGAATTGAAGCCGATCCCTCCAAGATCAAGGCAATCATTGACATGCCTCCTCCAAAGACGCAGAAAGAAATCAAAGGTTTCATGGGCAGACTTCAATACATCAGTCGGTTTGTGCACCAACTCATTTCCATGTGTGAGCCGATCTTCAAACTACTCAAGAAGAATGTGGCTCTTGAATGGACCGATGCTTGCCAAGAAGCCTTCGACCAAGTGAAACATAACTTGACATGCCCTCCAGTTTTGGTTCCACTGCACAAGGAGAAGCCTCTCTTGCTCTATCTCACTGTCAATGATGAAGCCCTAGGGGCTATATTAGCACAAGAACAACGAGACTCTACAAAAGAGAATGCTATCTAGTTTGTCAGCCGCCGGTTTCAAGGAGCTGAGAGGAACTAATCTGTCTTAGAGAAGTCTTGTGAGGCATTGGTTTGGGTTACTCAAAAGCTCAAGCACTACATGGAGGCCTTCCCAATCAAGTTGGTAGCAAAAGTGGACCCGCTCCGCTACATCTTCGAGAAGCCTTTCATGTCAACAAGAATAGCCAAATGGTATTTCATGCTCGCCGGCTACGATATCACTTACGTCACACTCAAATCCATCAGGGGGAAAGTGTTCAGTGATCAGCTTGCTGAATTTCCGTGTGACGAAGTGAAGGGGGAGGATGTACAGTTCCCCGACGAGCATTTAATTTGCGCTACAACAGAGGAAAATAAGTGGCAACTTTTTTTCAATGGCGCGGCCAATAAGCATGGATAAGGCATAGGGATATTACTTGTCGATCCAAAAGGCATCTATACTCCAATTGATATCCGCCTCGAATTTGAGGTCACCAACAACAGCAGGGCTCGAAGCGGCCCTCGAGAGAAATGTCACGAGCTTAGAAGTATTTGGTGATTCCTTACTCATCATCAATCAGACATCTAGAAAATGGAAGATTCAAGACTCAACTCTACAATGGTATGGTCAACATCTCGAGGAGTTGGTTGAACAGTTTCAAGAAATCACCTTTAACTACCTGCCAGGGGACAAGAACCGTTTCGCTGATGCACTAGCCACCATCGCTTCACTGGTCGAAATACCGGGTAAAATGGTGAAGCCCTTTAAAATTTCCCGAAAGAACAATCCGGCATACTGTATGAGTATCGAAATCAACGAGGTCCAGGCAAACTCCCCGTGGTATTCAGATATCATGAATTTTCTCAAGAATGGCACTTATCCCGAGAATAGCAATAAGAAGTCTCAGATGGCGTTGCAAAGGCTAGCCTCTCGATATGTACTAATTGGAGACCGAGTTTACAAAAGGCACCACGAAGGGATCAATCTCCTATGCGTAAATGAGACTGAAGCTCAAGAAATAATGCATGAGATCCACGAAGGTGAATGTGGACCCCACATGAACGGGTTTATGTTGACCAAGAAGATACTCCGCATGGGTTATTATTAGAGTACCATGGAAAGAGACTGCATCGAGAAAGTCAAAAGGTGCGCCAAATGCCAATTCCATGCCAACCTACAGCACGCTCCACCCTCACAACCTTACAACATGACCACGCCATGGCCTTTCTCTTGTTGGGGCATAGACATCATCGGCAAAATTCACCCTACTGGCAGCAACGGACAATATTTCGTCCTAGTAGCCGTGGACTATTTTACAAAATGGGTCGAAGCACAAGCTTACCGGGTTCTCAACGCCAAGGAAGTGGCCGAATTCGTAAAGACCCACATCATGTGCCGGTACGGCGTTCCTCATGAAATCATCTCAGACAACGGTTCTCACTTTAAGAAAGAGATGGACGCGCTCCTGGTAGAATACAAGATTACTAAGCACAAGTCATCTCCATACCGCCCTCAAGCAAACGACGCGGTCGAAGCAGCTAATAAGACAGTCGATACCATTGTGAAGAAAATGGCCTCCACCGGAAGGGATTGACCCGAAAAGCTACCTCTAGCATTGTGGGGCTACCGCACATCATTACAGACAGCAACTGGAGAAACTCCTTATGCACTGGTGTATGGTTCCAAAGCTGTACTCCCAATAGAGCGCGAAATCCCATCCCTACGGGTCCTCCTTGAGAACCAAGTCAATAAAATCGATTGGATGCAAAGTCGATATGAACAGCTAGCTCTACTCGACGAGAAAAGGCTAAGGGCACTCGAACGTACGAGAGCCTATCAACAAAGAATGGCAAAGGCTTTCAACAAAAAGGTGAAGCCTCGAAACATCAATGTGGGAGATTTGGTCCTAAGACAACATCCTCCTAATGCCATGAACCCCTTGGAAAATGGGGACCCCGATGGATCGGTCCGTACGTGGTCAAGAAGATACTAAGCGGCGGTGCAGTCCGACTCGTGGATTTAGATGGAGATCAACTGCCAAAGGAAGTCAACCTCAACAAGCTGAAGAGATTCTACGCTTAATAAATGAAGACCATTAAAAAAAAAAAAAGCTCGCTAGGTTGAAAACCCGCAAGGGCGGCCTAGGCAAAAATTAGAGCACGTGCAAAAAAAGAAGCCCGCTAGATTGAAAACCCGAAAGGGCGGTCTAGGCAAAAACAGGGTGCACAAAAAAAAAAAGGTCTTCGTTTGTTTGAACTACGGAGACCTGAGCCTCTATACTGGAGGAACGTAGGCAACCTTTGGGTGCGGTCTAAAATATAAACAAATACCCAAATCATTTCAAATTAACGAGATGCAATTTTTATTCATTCACTGAATTATTTTGATCATTACAATGGAAATGTTGAGCTATTAAAAGACATAAAACATTAAATCCTAAACAAGTGGTCTATTTTACTTGCAATCTCTTGGGGGTACTAGGAAAAATCTAATTTTCTCTTGGCCTTCAAAGGGCCACCCGAACGACCATCAATCCTACTCTTCTTGGGAGGTCTAGGAACACTGATACGGACCGAAACCTTCTGCGCAACAGAACGCCTCCGAGCATAAAAGTCATCCAAAGGGGTACCAAAAGGGTCAGTCATAATATTGTTCACATCAGCAGCAGCTTCCTTGTATCTCAAAGCACTGCTAGGCTCAAAGTCTTTCCCTATAATTCGGCCCGAAGAGCATCTACCCAAGTAATGCCGCGGTAAACGGTACCGAATAAATGATCCAAGTAACTCTCGGGAAGAAAGATACTACCCCGATGCAGAGGGGCGGAAGCCCACCGGTTACGATCATCCCCCCAAGCCGACTGAAGCTCACTCGAGAAGTCCGGACCCATATAAGAAACTGGACGAAATATCCCATTCCTCGGAAAAGGAATTATTTGCTGGCGACCGAACTGTCTCAAAACCCGTTCTGTTTGATAAAATGAAGAGTCTCTTAATCCGGGTGAGACCACATGATTGAAACCCAAAGTCCATTCCACGAAAGGACGGAGACCCCAAGAAGAGGGACACTACTCAATATCGGCCGAAGCACGGGAAGCGAAGAACTTCTGCCAATTCTCTTCAGTCAAATCTCTAAACAGCAACCGTCGCCTATGAACAACAAAAGGAGAGAGGTTGCCGTCTGACGCATAAAGCCTGAAATGATCCCGAAGCCATATGGTCAGAAGCAGAGGACTTCCTCGTCGCATCTCACCGTGCGATGCAATTCATCCAAACCGTGCAAGGTCTCTCCTACAATGAGCGGAATTATACTGAATCGTTGTCCTTTCGCCTGCAACACAATCTCAGCCAACTGCGCATCCGCAGTACCCAGAGGAGCGACAAACAGAACCTCACTGAAAAGACAAACAGCCATGGCATTTCTCTTAAAAGACTGAACCGCGACATCTTCCGAATGCAAGCTGAAAAACATCGAAAGCTCAGTTATGTCAACAACGGTCCCGTGCATCATCTTCTTCACCTCTCCAACAGGAAGATTCAGAAGGTCAACCCAAGAGTCAACAACACCGTGGTGATAATTAGGGATGGCAATCCGACCGGCCAAAGGCATACCAAGAATGGCCCCGAAATCATCGACAGTCGGCACCATTTCATTAGCCGAAAAGTTGAAAGTATGGCTATCACAATCCCAAAAGGCTGTAGCGGCCTTCAACAAATCCCAATCCGGCTTCAATGTCCGGAAAGTAAAAGATTTCGAAACCCAAAATCTTTGATGAAAGCCTTCTTAGGATGAGTCTTGAAAGAATACACGAATGTCGACAAATCCTTCTCGTAACTCTTAACAACCTCGGCATCAAGACTGAAAAGGTTAGAGGCCATGGGAAAGAAGATAATAAGCAAAATTGGGCAATAAAATGGTGTTCAAAAATGGCAGAAGAGAGCTGTTAAAATCAAATTGTTGACCAGAAGCTGATATTATAGCTGTTAGGGGATCTTTTGGCCAGCAAAAGTCAAGCCCGGAATTCCGCCCCCCAGACGCGCGCGCCACCCGGTACCAGTACGCAAAGCACGCGCGTTACACGCCTACAAAGGGAGGCGCGCGCTTCCCAAGCCAGGATCATTTTAGAAAAGCCTTGTCAGGAAAACTATGCAAGAAATTTCCGCCCAAATCAAGATGCAGCTCCAATCCTTGAGCACCCAGTTGGGCACACGTTAATTTGGTCCGCCCTTAAGACATGTCTAAAATTGAAAGTAGGACAGGAATTCTCACTAAAAAAATTTAGGGTGTCCCTCTTTAATTCTCAAAGATCAGTTTTGACAATTCATCCCACAGCAGAAAGCACTACGCAGTCAACTGTGCCCGCACCCCACCAAAAGACAAAGTCAAACAGTCAACTTCAAAGTACGACTCATGGCAACAACTGGGTCCTGGGTGAGCCACAAATCACCACCTCCTTATCAAGAAAAATCTACATCCATTCCAGCAGACGGTCCTCTGGGTCCCGCATTCAAGCAGACGGTCCCTCTGGGTCCCGCACTCAAGAAACGGTCCTCTGGGTCCCGCATTCAAGCAGACGGTCCTCTGGGTCCCGCACTCAAGCAGACGGTCCCTCGTACCCGCATTCAAGCAAATGGTCCTCTGGGTTCCGCACTCAAGCAATCCGTCCTCCGGGTCCCGCACTCAAGCAAACGGTCCTCCGGGTCCCGCACTCAAGGAAACTGTTTGGGTTTCGTAGTAACATGCGCAGCGGAATAAAGCATTTACATTTTTATGAAACCCAAAGCCATAGATCCATTCATGTGATTAAGTCAAATACATATAAGATGAATATCAGAAAAACTAACCCTTGATGATTTTGATTTCTAGCTTTTGTACTTGGTGGAGATTTTGAAAACTTGATCAAGAACGCGAACCTTGAAGATGATGAGCTTCACCCTCTAGCGGTATCCACACCACGAACGAATATCAAGCAACTTCTTGATCTTGGTTGCTAGACCAAATTGTGAACACACTTTCACAATTGCAAGAACTATATGGAATTATGAATATTCTTGTTCTTCACTTTTGGGATCTTAGAACAAGAAAATTAACGTCTCAAAACCTTATGGAGGCCCTCACAATGATGTGTCTATGGCTGCTGAAAGGATCTTTAAATACGTCCCAATCCTTAACCCTTAAGGACTTAGGAATCCTAAATCCCGTCACTAAATTAGGCAACAAGGAATTCTGGCCAACTTGACTGGCGCGGTCGTGCCCTATAATTTGGCACGGTCGTGCCATCAGGTCCCGTGATTTCCCCCAGTCGATCAATTTTGGCACGGTCGCGCTTGACTTCT
This sequence comes from Campanula takesimana, assembly GCA_026119855.1. Taxonomy (NCBI): domain Eukaryota; kingdom Viridiplantae; phylum Streptophyta; class Magnoliopsida; order Asterales; family Campanulaceae; genus Campanula; species Campanula takesimana. The sequence continues at coordinate 39,707 of JAOWBW010000553.1, forward strand.
TGGCACGGTCGTGCCAAACATGTCGACAGATTTGCCTTGGTTTGGATTTATGGCACGGCCGTACCATTTTAAGGCGCACGACCGTGCCAGAGCCAAACCTGACATTTTTCCATATTCCATTTAGTCCTTTATGATTCGTTCTATTTGTGTGTGAACCCTCTAGGATTACACTAAGTTGGCAATGGCTCAAACATGAACCCATAAGATATGATTAGGTTCTAGCAAACCGTCATACTATCCAAATAGTGTAACTAATACAATTTCGCATTCCTTTAGAATATGTCACAATCCCTTTGTCCACGATGTCATTGAACACAAGTCATGGTCAAATGTCAACTTGCTTTGTTCAATACTTTCTCGATTCTGAATATGTTGATAATTCAAATGCTATTGATCCAATCAATCCATTTGAGTCCGGCCGAACATTTCATCAACATCATTCCTTCGAGGGCCCAAGCATGACATCTCTCCGTGGAGGGACAAATCCATTTAGCTTATTATTCTTCCCCACGTGAATCCGATTATGCCAATCATACACTTTATAACTACCATGTTAAGGTAGCGTTTGAATATGTCAAACATAATGTTCATCAAGTGGAAGACTATAATAACTTCATGTCTAAGGATTCAAATGACATAACTATTATGAGATATACGATCGACATAGACCATGACATAAATCTCATACAGCGGGTCATGTCCATACCTTGTTCCAAACAAGTACCCATAAATCTAACATGATCATCCCATGATCATTTAGCCTTTATACTAGTGCTTAACAAGTACTAGGGATGGGGATTATTATAAGTAAACATGAACAACAATAATAATCAAAACATCTCTTTATTGATATGAAATAAATGATAACAATTACAACTTTTATTAAACGTGCCTAGGGCACCACTACCAACAATCTCCCACTTGCCCTAGGCTCAATCTCCCATGTATCTAATACCCATGGACCTAACATGACCATCATGTTTTAGCTTGTGGAAGTCCCTTTGTTAGCGGGTCCGCAACACTGTCATCAGTAGGTACTCTGTATATATTTACGTCTCCCCTATCAACGATCTCTCGAATGATATGAAAATGCCTAAGTATGTGTTTAGATTTCTGATGTACTCTGTATATATTTACGGAATCTTCTAATGACTTTGTCAATGTATGTACTTTTGCTTAAACAAGTAGCCTTCTTGATCTATCTCTATAGATCTTAATGCCAAGTATATATGCGGCTTCACCCATATCTTTTATTGCAAAGCACTTTCCTAACCAAGTCTTCACAGACTGAAGTGTAGGAATGTCGTTTCCAATGAGCAATATGTCATCCACGTATAAAATAAGGAATAGCAATATGCTCCCACTAATCTTCTTGTATACAAAGGGCTCATCTTCGTTCTTGATGAAACCAAACTCTTTGACCGATTCATCAAAACGGAGATTCCAACTCCTTGAAGCTTGCTTCAATCCATAGATGGATCTTTGCAATTTGCATACTTTAGAATCTTGTTGTTCAAAACCTTCTGGTTTGTTTCATATACACATCCTCTTGGAGTTTTCCATTCAGGAAAGCGGTTTTGACGTCCATCTGCCATATTTCATAGTCATGATATGCGGCAATGGCAGCAAAATTCTTATAGACTTGATCATTGCTACGGGTGAAAAGGTCTCATCATAGTCAATACCATGAACTTGCCTATAACCCTTCGCTACAATCCTATCTTTGTAAGTATGCACCTTCCCATCCATGTCAGTCTTCTTCTTGAAGACCCATTTGCATCCTATGGTTTTTACACCTTCGGGCGCATCAATCAATTCCAACTTGATTGTCTTGCATGGATTGCAATTCGGATTCCATGGCTCCAAGCCACTTGTCCGAATCAGGAGAAGACATCGCCTCTTGGTAGGTTATGGTTCATCATTCTCAATGATTTCTACCTCATTACTATCCGTTACGAGAAATCCATATCTCTCGGGCTCGGATCGTAACCTACTAGATCTGGCGAGTTGCTTGTGTATTTTGAACAGGTTCCACACCTCCTTGTGGTTCTTGTTCTTGTTCAACTATTGGTTCAATGTATTTTCTGGGTCTCGAATTTCTTCAAGATTTATTTTACTCCCCACTGATTTCTTAGGAGAGAAACTCTTTCTCTAGAAAGACACCAGTTCGGGCAACAAACACTTTGTTGTCCTCACGGTTGTAAAAGTAATATCCTCTAGTTTCCTTAGGATATCCCACGAAAATACATTTATCAGATTGTGTGTGCAAGTTTGTCTGAGACAAGTCTTTTGACAAAAGCTTCACAACCCAATCTTCATGAAAGATAAACAAGTTTTCTTTCCGCTCCACATCTCATATGTAGTCTTTTGAACCGATTTAGTTGGAACACGATTTAGTGTGAAGCAGCGGTTTTCTAGAGCGTACCCCAAAAGGATA
>JAOWBW010000553.1:42243-108129 GCA_026119855.1 Campanula takesimana
GGCCAGGACCTCACTAGGATAAACCTAATATTCCAGGACTGAACTGGAATTGAACTTGGAAAAATCCAGAAGCTCGCCAAGGTCAAGTCGTACGGATGGTTTGGGCACATGAGGCCCTAGCCGTATGCTAACGTTGGGCACCCTCAGCCTCTATAAATTGAACCCCATGCTGATCATTTCAGGGGGGAAGAATATTGTTTTGATAGGAGAAACTCTGCAGAAATTGTGTCTGAGAGAGAAATCACCCTTATAATTGAGTGAAGGAAAGGAAGATAGACTAGAACCATCATAGGTGATGTCCCCTTCCCCCATCTTCTCTTCATCTCAACTCTATTTTGCTTTGTTAATCAATTACTTGTTCTTGTTTACATACTTGTAAGACTTGTCATTTCAAGCAAATTTACATTCTTGTAAGACTTGTCCATTTCAAGCATACTATATTATTTATTACTACAAGACTTGTCCATTCAAGCATATATATCTATATATATATATACACATATAATGTGAACCAAACCATGAGAATGATTCAAGGTTCCCTTCATACTTTTGTGTGAAAGAGGTTCAAACCTAAGGATGGTCATGGTTTGATTTCTTTGTTCTAAATGGCTTAAAGATCTCTTTATCAAGGTGAAAGCTCATGTCTTTATGTTAGTATTCCACAAACTAGGCCATGATGATCATGTTGGGGGATAAAGGCTCAATCTTTATCATCCCAACCTTGATCTAGCCAAAAATCCCTAAGATGGGTCATAAAGATTGGATCTTTATGTTGTTTTGTTGTCCCTCAAGGTTAATCTTTCATAAAAAGTCTATTTTGATGGTAAAGCTTCAATCTTTACTCATCAAATGGCAATTTGTTGGCCCAAAGGGCATGTTCATCACCTTTCTCAAAAACTCCCCCAATGATTGTCTTGATCACACCCAAACCTTTGTTTTTGGTGTCTAATTGTGATCAATGAACATAGGGATGATTAAATCCATGTTTTTGTTAAGGAAAATAATTGAAAATAATCATTTCAGTCCAGTTTCAGCAAGAACACTTTGTTTTGTCTGAAACTGGACAGTTTTCTGATAAAATGTCAAAAATCCCTAGAATGCCCTCCCCATCCGTACGGCTACTTTGGCCGGGGAGTGCATTTTTCAGTTCTTTTCCTTTTCTGGTCAGAATGTTTGCAAACTTACCCTTTTCTGTTTAAATAATAACCAGTTTTGTTAAAAGTCAGTTTCTCCCATTTTTGAAAACACCACACACACACAACACATGCACTTTGTTAACTAACGTTAGGGAGACTCGGTCCTATCTGAGGAGACTTGGGTGATGTAAAACTCTTCCCAAGGCATAACCTGACCTCCAAACTAATAAAATCTCTAACCTTTCCATTTGTTGGGTTAAATAATTAACAAATGTGGCGACTCCGTTATGTTTTGCGTGATAACCGTGTTTAGCGTTTCGCCCCCATACTCGTCACGTTTTCCGTGCGGGGGTGGGATCCTTACAACTGTATGATCACCTATAGGGGCGATCACTCTAACAGTTCTAGTTGGAGAGATAACTACAAAAAGCGCGATTCCAAGTCATTGATATCCCCTCTTCCTTCAACCTTCTTTTGGGGCGCCCGTGGCTACATCAAACATGAGGAGTACCATCAACTCTCCATCAATGTGTCAAGTTTAAACACAACAACACGATAGTCACCATACTTGGGGAACTTGTGACTGCTAGCCCGATCTTAGAAATTCAGCATGAGGCAACTGACCACCTCTTCAATGGATTCGAAATCCAAAAGAAAAGTAATGTAGAGATGGTAGAAGTACACAATGAAAATGACTACTCAAAGGCGATTCCATTCTCCGGAACACGCCCAGTACTTAACATTATGCTAAAAGAAGGGTACTTCCCCGGTCTTGGACTTGGCAAGCATTTACAAGGGATAAAAGAAGCACCACCTGTCGTTCTATACCCCCAGAATATGGTCTAGGGTATGTGTCACCACTCTAGGGCACCCCTAAGGAAGAAAGGGATTGGACCTCATACATAGTGCCACTAGCACCACCCTATCGAAAGACTCTAAACGGGTACTCTGTAAGCGAGGGGGAAAATTTACCATACTTCATGTTCCCTGAACCGTGGGTCGACCATAGGGGGAAGCGCCAACCGGGTTTTGAAATCTTCAGTGACTGTGATCCATACTCACTTGAAATAGAACCGATGCAATTCTCGTGGCTACCTCGAGAATCAGGGGTACCAAGGCCGAAGCATTCAGTAAGTGGGACTTTGTGTGGGGAGAAGACCTACTGCGCCAATTTCTCAACCTTTGCAAGCTAGAGGACACTCAGTTTAATGCAATAGACAAGGGGGACGCTCCGAACCAAGACTACACTGAACTCATCAAGAAGTGTGACGAGCCCATCAAGAACTGCTACACAACTGGGGGACCCATAGTAAGTGAAGACTCCCTGATCAAAGAATTAGGGTGTACTCCCCATCCCCATAGGGAAAGAAAATTTGTAACTCTCACCTTAGAGTGATACCGCTACCGATGAGCTCACCAAGAGGACATGGATGCCATCAGCGGAACGTGTATTCCCCTACTTTCTTAATGAAAACATAGATCTTTCCGAGTATCCTGAGATTGCTAGCGTCATAAATGATGAATTAACTAATAACCTTAATGAATGGATAATAATAAGAGTCATATGATGAGATAGATCAAGAAAATGAACAAATCTTAAAAGAAATTAATAAGCAAGTAGGTCATCGTGGCGGAAATGGTCCTATTGATGCCGAAGAAATGCAAACAGTTAATCTGGGGACGGACGATGATCTGAAAGAGACAAGATTGGCAGTTTCTTCAAGGAGGAAGACCGACAAGCCCTCATTAGCGCTTCTCCGAGAAATCGTAGATGTGTCTCTTGGTACTACAAAGATATACCGGGTCTAGCCAATTCGATTGTTGAACATAAGATATCGATGCTTCCCGATTTGAAGCCAGTCAAGCAGAAACTCCACAGAATTAAACCCGAGTGGTCGGTACAAGTCAAGCAAGAGATAGAAAAAACTCCTGAGTGTTGGGGTTCACAAAGTGATAGAGTATCCAACCTGGTTGGCTAATACTGTGCAGGTTTCCAAGGAAAATGGAAAGGTCCGAGTCTGTATTGATTTCCGTGATCTCAACAGAGCATCTCCAAAATATGATTTTCCTCTCCCCAACATAGACATGCTCGTTAACAATACCGCGAAATATGAGGTCCATCCATTCATAGACGGATTCGCCGATTATAACCAAATCCTCATGGCCGAGGAGGACCAACACAAAACAGCGTTCACCACACCATGGGGGACGTTCTGTTATACAATCATGCCATTCAGACTCAAAAATGCCAGAGCCACGTACCAAAGAGCTGTAACTGCACTATTCCATGACATGATACATAAAGAGATGGAGGTGTACGTTGATGACATGATCAGACACTCCAAAGGCTCCGATGGGCAGAACTTCATTAACCTTAAATTTGTTTTTGAAAGGTTGAGACACTACAAGATGAGACTTAATCCGGCCAAGTGCACATTTGGGGTAGTGAAAGGAAAATTCCTTAGGTACATGGTCACCGAGCGTGGTATAGAAGCGGATCCCGGTAAAATCAAAGCCATCATTGACATGCCTCCACCTAAGACGAAAAAAAGAAGTCAAGGATTCATGGGTCGCCTTCAGTACATTAGTCGTTTCATTAATCAGCTCACGATGGATGTGCCGAGCCCATTTATAAACCCCCAAGAAGAATGCATTCCCTAGAATACGATGAAGAGTGTCAATAAGCCTTCGAAAAAGTCAAAGAATACTTGGTAAACCCGCCAGTATTGGTCCCACCGCATAAAAAGAAACCGTTGACCTTGTACCTCACAGTCAAGATACTGCATTAGGGGCTATGCTAGCACAAGAGCAACCCGATTTGAAGAAAGAGAATGCTGTGTACTTTGTCAGCCGTCGCTTCCAAGGGGATGAATTGAATTAATCTGCATTAGAAAAGTTGTGTGCTGCACTTGTATGGGTAGCTGAGAGACTAAAATCGTACATGGAAGCATTTCCTGTACAACTGATTGCCCGAATGGACCCAATGAAGTACATCTTTGAGAAGTCGCATGTCTCCTCTAGAATTGCAAAGTGGTACTTTTGGCTCGTGGGGTATGTCATCACTTACATCTGTCGCGACCCCGGACCCCGTGGGCCCGAGACCGCGATCTGGACGTCGACTCTAAGACCAAAACTGTGAAATACCGAAGATAAAAATTCCATTTGATACCAAAAGGTGATGATCCAAAGTTTTACAAAAACCAAGTTTGATAAACAACCAAATAAAACTATACAATTCTTAAAGACGTCATTGTTTGGTAACATCTACCCCAAAATGGTTACAACATTTACATAATGGAAAACCAACCTATATCAACCTCCCAAAAAGAACGGATCCACACTCGACGTCCTCTTTCTCGTGATCAGCGAGACTAATCCTTAGCACCTGGGGGGGGGGGGTTAAGGAAAAAACAAGATAAAAGAAAAGGGGGTGAGATAAATCTCAATAAGTTAGTAATGCAACTACATGACATGCTATGATGCAAGAAGCAATAAGCAATAATAAATATCACATAGCACATAGCATTTATCACATAACAGATAGCAGCGGAAATAAACACATAACAAAGGATATAGCCAAGGTTTTCCAAACCGGAACATCCAAATAAAGGATCGCTGCGCAGCTTCAATAATCAACAAATCATCATCTTCATAATAGCATGAAAGCCGAAGAGAAAATCCCGGTACCGGAACCAATAACCAAAGAAAGTGTCACAAGGGACGGGAGACATGCCACAAAGTCATGCTCCAAGAAGCTAAAATGCACACAAAGGAGCTAGCTCTTCTCACATCCAAGGCCAATCTAGAGGAGGGTAATAATGGGGCAAAACAATGGTCAACATCATAATGGACTTGGCCGTGCCATCATAATGTTTCGCATCGCTCAAACACACACAAAATACCAACTGGACTTTCACGTAAAGGCTAAGTAATAAAATACTAGCACGATAAACAACAAAGGATTCCAAAGTAGGGAATCAATCCAATTAAATTACCACAAAGGTAAACCAATCCAAACAGTACATCAAAGATGAAACCACATTCTCAAAATGAGACTTAATCAAATTCCATATCATAATTATTCACAAAAGAATCAAATCAATCAATAAAGTGTTCCACGGTGTTATCTTAAGTTAATTAGAAGAATTAACCTCCACTAGTTAAGCCCTAAGTCTTAAACCAAGTAAAAAGGTCAAATCCTGGACTAGGGGGCGGAGCGGGCGCTTGGCAGGGTCAGGCGGGCGCCTGAATGACCAGAAGGTCTGGTCTTCAGAAAGGGGTATGTAGGCGGTTGCCTGGTCCAACCCAGGCGGGCGCCTGGTCTACGGTGGGGAGGGATTTCTGCAGCTGGGTTCTTCATTTCCAAACCAAAAACAACCCAAACTTTTACCATACTAAAAATCCACTAGAATCAAGACTTCCCTCAAGCTTACTAAGGTACCCAAACAACATTTAACCAAAGGGGGACCTTAACAACACCATTTATCAACCCAAAACCAAGAATCAAAACCACATTCATCAATTCACCATTTTTAACCAAAAACTCAAATAAATTCCAAATAAATTCTAAACTCAACCAATCTTCAAATATAACACATTAAACATTATCTAAAGAATATGAACATTTTAGCATCAAAATGGGGGAAAAGTAACTTACTTGAAAATAATGAAAGTTGACGGAATTCGATTCTTTTTGGTTCTACGCGATCCTATCGACGATCTAAACAAGGTTCACGTTTTAAGAAATGAGAGAAGATGGTGGGAAGGTGGAGAAAAAGAAGAGAGAAGGAATGTCACGACCCGAAATCTAGGCTCTATTTTATTGGTAATAAATGATTATTATTTATTTATTTGCTTATTTATTTATTTAAATTATTATTTATTTAAATAATTATGTGTGCATTTTATATGTCCTAATATTATGCTTAGCATTTTATTTGGGTCATTTGTGCTAGTGTAGATTTGTTGGGTCTTAATTGTTAGTAGGGAGTGTAGTGTTTGTGTATAGTATTGGGGGAGGGGCCTTTTTGTAACATTTCAAACATTTTTCATACTCCCTCCCTACTCCCCTCACCTCCCTCACCATTCTCACACTCCACCTCTCTTCTCTCTCCCAGACAAATCTCTCTCTCTCTCTCCAAGGTAAGCATTTTTCTTCCTTCTTCTTCTCTCTTCATTTTCTCCTTCTTCCTCTCATCTTCTCTCATTTCTTAAAACGTAAATATTGTTTAGATCGTCGATAGGATCGCGTAGACTCAAAAAGATTTGAAATCCATCAACTTTGAGAAAATTCAGGTAAGTTACTTTTCCCCCATTTTGATGTTAAAATGTTCATATCATGTTTATATGATGTTTGAGTTGTTATATTTGAAGTTTGGATGAGTTTAGAATTTATTTGGAATTTATTTGAATTTTGGGTTACAAAATGGGTGATTTATGAATGTTGGTTGATTCTTGATTTTGGTTGATTAAATGTTGTTATAGGAGTCTTTTTAGACTTATAAGTTGTTTGGGCACATTAGTATATTAGTTGGAATGTTGGATTTTGGTGGAAAAGTGTTTTGGGTAAAAAAAATGGAAGAACCCAAGTTCTTCTTCCCGATTTCCGGCAAACCAGAAGGTTGGGCGGCCGCACAAAATTGCCTGGGCGACCGCACAACATTCTGAAAGCTTTTGGTCGTGTTTGATGGCCTTTTTGGGCGACCGTACATACCCTTTTGGGCGGCCGCACAGTCCTCTGAAAATTTACATTTTTGTTAATTTGTGTGATTGAAGAATGCGTTTTGATCTAAATCTTGGGTGTCCTTCTAGTCGACCTTAGTGATCATTGTAGTACACTCTAGAGATAGAATTGGGTCCTTTGTGATCAAGTTTGTGTTTGAAATGAATTAACTGTTAATTGAGACTTTGGAACATCTTATTGAGGTATTGTTGGCTTGACTTATCTTGTGATGATCATTTAGTATATGTTTGGCATCTTATGATGTGTTCGTGGTTGTTCCAATCGAATTGATTTTCGAGTAAGATTTGGTCTGGGTTTTAGGCGATGTCCTATAGTACCTAGGGGTTGTTATTGAACACCAAAGTGTAGGGTTTAGTCCGGTCGTGATCATGTTCTAACAAGTGTAACATTTTGGATTCGTTTGGGATAATTTTGGGTTATAGTCGTTGTACTATTTGTGAGAGACTGTTTGGGTTGTGTTCTTTATGTGTAACTTGTGAGTATCATCTTTGGAATGTATTTGGTATGGTTCCTCTTTATGGAATTATCGGGTTCTAATAATCATTGTTGTTGTGCTCTTTTATGAGAAACTCGTTGTGTTTATTGTTGTTGAACTCTTCTTGAGTAATCGTTTGCATCTTTTATGGTGATTAATTGGTATGATTCCCTACTTTGGAATCAATGGTTGTTTATTGTGCTAGTATTTTATTACTTAGCCTTACTTGAAAGTCCAGCTGGTATTTTGTGTGTGTTTGGGCGATGCGAAACATTATGATGGCACAGCCAAGTCCATTGTGATTGTTGACCATTGTTTTGCCCCATTATTACCCTCCTCTAGATTGGCCTTGGATGTGAGAAGAGCCAGCTCCTTTGTGTGCACTTTAGCTTTACTTGGAGCATGACTTTGTGGCATGTCTCCGTCCTTTGTGACACTTCTTTTGGTCATTGATTCCGGTACCGGGGGTATTCTCTTCAGCTTTTATGCTACTATGAAGATGGTTTGATGGGTTGATTGATTGATTGGTTGGTTCTGACCGGGATTTTCTCTTCAAGCTTTCATGCTGCTATGAAGATGTTGATTGTTGATTATTGAAGCTGCGCAGCGACCTTTATTTGGTTCTTTCAGTTGGGTGAAACCTTGGCTATGTATCCACTTATGAGTGTTTATTTCAGCTTTATGTGTTGCATGTTGAGCTGGTCGTTATTTCCAACCGGTATGGGACGGTTGGCGATAGGGAGCCTTTCATTTGTTGTTATATGTTTATTATATGATTGATTATTGGATATTACTGTTTGACAGCATGTCACTTATTATTCCGCTGCTATCTATCTTATGTTAATTGCTATCGGTCATTGCATATTAGCATGTCATGTAGTTGCATTAGTAACTTACTGAGATTTTATCTCACCCCGTTTATTTCCATCTTTGTTTTTCCTTAACCCCCCCCCAGGAGGAAAAGGATTAGGATTCGCGGATCGAGGAGGACGTCGAGAGGATTGAGATTTTGGGGCAGGTTGTTATGGATTGGTTTACATTATTTAAATGTATAACCTTTTGGGGATAGTTTTACCATTATTGACGTCATTAAGAATTGTAATTTTTGTATCTTGGGTGTGAGCTTGTGGAGCTTACACTAGTTGTCTTATGGTGTTGTTAAACTTGGATTTTCCAAACCTTGTGTTAAAATCTTTTGGTTCAAAATGGAATTTTTATCTTCTTCATTTTAGAGTATTGGTTTTAAGTCGACGTCCAGCTCGCGGTCTCGGGCCCACGGGGTCCAGGGTCGCGACAGTTGGTATCAGAGCCATGGTTTGGCTCTAAGTATAAGTCTAGGTGGACTAGTATGACCTAGGAGGGTAGTTGTGTTCGGAGTGAGTAACGGTTGATGTTTTGATGCAGGTAATTGTTCTCAATGGCTAGAAGAGCTAGTGAAGACATCAGTGGGACTCAGAATCTTAATGGTCTAAGGATGAAAACCCGTACAGTGTTTCAGGGCAGTTTGAGGAGGCCGTGAAATCAATTCGTGACAAGGACCGAGAGAGGAACATGTAGCACCTCCGCGATATGGGTTGGAGCAGTTCTTAAAGTTGAAACCAAGTGAGTACGACGGTGAGCCGGATGTGAAGAAAGCCGAGCTATGGATAGAATCGATGGAGAAAATCTACGATGTCTTTGGTTGCACTGATGAGGATAGGGTTCTGTTTGCAGCTTATAAGCTCGTGGGGGCTGCAGAACATTGGTGGAAGGCACTGAAGACTAGTTGGGATGCGACTCTTGTACCATATCCTTGGGAGTGGTTCGTGAGGAAATTCAAGGATCATTTTATCTCTCTAGTGAATCAAAACCGGAAAGAGATCGAGTTCCTCAGCTTGGAGCAAGGCATGATGTCAGTAGCAAAGTACTCAGCTAAGTTCACAGAATTAGCCAGGCGTTGTGACTACCTTGTGCGGACCGAGGAGTAGAAAGCGATGAGATTGATCAGGGGTTTGAAGACAGCTATTAGGACTCAACTTTGAGCCCAAAGAATTCAACCTTTTCAGGATGCGGTGGATCGAGCCTACTTGATTGAGCAGGATATTGGGGAACACAAAAGGAAGACTGAGATGGATAACCCGGGTAAGCAAGGAGGGCAGAGTAAGTCACAACAGCAACGTTCGGATAACAGAGGTAATTCTGGAGTGCAAATTCGATTCAGAAGGCAAATTCAAGGGCAACCAACAGTAGGAAATCAAGGTTCTTATAAAGGGACACGAAATGGGAAAGTCTGCAGCTTCTGTCAGAGGATAGGACACTCAGAAGACAAGTGTTGGAAGAAGCAAGGAAAATGTGTGAAGTGTGGTCAGTTTGGACACTTCGTTAAAAATTGTCCGAGGTTTAGAGTTCAGTCATTGGGGACAGGAACTGGAATACCACAGGGTCAGAAGAGGGATGCTTCGGGAAACCCTAAAAGTTCAGGGTAGGATATTTGCGATCAACCAGCACTCAACGGGTGATTCATCAGTTTCAGGAGGTATTAATTTTGCGTCGTGAGAGCGAGCGCGTGCATTTTAGGATCATCGCATTTATGTGTTTCTGTGCATTAGTTGCATTTAATTCTTCTGAGTCTTTGACTTATGTGTTGTAGGTGTCTACTCCTATGGAGGAGTTTAGGGTATCTGATGAAGCCTTATGTGCTTATGATGTGCTTAAGTATGGTTATGTCTTACCTGCTAATTAGCCATGTTGCTATTACAAGATTTTGATGTTATTATGGCTTTAGCCTATTTGTTGCAGGGGGATTGATGTATTCTCCCTTCCTAATTTCTTAAAACTGTTTGAGATCGTTCCTTTGGGTAGAGTTATACCTATCTTTTCTTAATTGAAATCCGAGTATTTTGTTTCGGTCAATTTGTTGGGTGTATTTATCATTCGTAAGATTTTCATTTTCTTCCGAATAGTACCTATGTTCGAGGAGAAGCTTGGGTTAAATTGCATTGTTGTGGTACAAGGTTGTAGTACTGATAATTAGATCAATATCCATATTGTATCGGTTGGGTTATAGGAGTTGAGGATTCAATGAGGACCTCTTAAGGAAAATTTTGGTCACTTTTAGTACCTCTCCGTGAATGCATCGGAATGGATTAGTATGGAGAGGTGTACGATTTGTTATGGATGATGAGTTTTTTGTAGGAGTTATGATCATTAATGGTGGTAAGCGTGTTAAGTTAGAAAGGACGAAGTACATTTTGGGAGAGTAACAATTTCTCGATCTATGTTAAAGGCATTTTGAATTTTGGTTAGAGGGTGGTTCTATTGTCCTAAATCTCTCCTTGGTGGCGTTTCGCGATTTGGATCAATGGTATGTGGAGGAAGTGGAGTATCAATACTTGGGCATAATTAAGGAATATCATGATTGGATATTGGGTCAGTTGGAACGTTGCTAGCTAATTGGTTTATTATGATGGTAGTACTATTGAGCCTAAGTATCATTAGGTTAAGAAAGGTATGCGTGAAAGACTAACTTGGGTTAGCTATTGAAGAATTGAAATTTGTTGATTTCCTTGGGTTTATGAGCACGGATTATAATTTAAATGGGAGTTAGAGAAAATCTTTTGAAGATGAAATTTGGACCGTTTTGCGGACTATTGAGTAAATTGAATTGTTTGGGCTTCAAGACCGGATTAATGAAGGGATGAGAGTATAACATAGATTAAGTGGACACTTTGTACGAAGAATTTTGGGGTTGTATGGTGCTATTAATTTAATGTGTTAACTCAAAGTGAAAGCACTATAATGGTAATCCCTAGAGATGTAGCCATTTCGATGAATATTGTGGAAATAGAAATTCATTTAGCCTTTTTATAATTTTAAAGCTAATTAGGCTCGGGATGGTGATGTTTTTAAATTTCTGGGGAATACTACTAAGTATGTGATTTACAAAAGGAAACACCTTTGCAGTGTAATTAAGGTTATGAATAAGATGAACTTGAGGTATCTCGGGAACTATGTTGGGAGCAATTGGGATTCTCCCATTTTGATTATGGATTCTAATTAGTAGTGAAGGTTATGGTTGAAGGAAGTCAAGTGCGAGAGGTCCTGGTATGGTGAACATTATTTAAGGTTACCTTGTAGTGGTTTAGAATGGACGATTGAGGAATTTGAGAATGGCGGAACTATCGTATCCGTATCTATTTGATCTTTCGGGTAAGTCTCGTTAAAATTCGGGTCGAATTTTCTTTAAGGGGGAGTGAATGTCACGACCCGAAATCTAGGCTCTATTTTATTGGTAATAAATGATTATTATTTATTTATTTGCTTATTTATTTATTTAAATTATTATTTATTTAAATAATTATGTGTGCATTTTATATGTCCTAATATTATGCTTAGCATTTTATTTGGGTCATTTGTGCTAGTGTAGATTTGTTGGGTCTTAATTGTTAGTAGGGAGTGTAGTGTTTGTGTGTAGTATTGGGGGAGGGGCCTTTTTGTAACATTTCAAACATTTTTCATACTCCCTCCCTACTCCCCTCACCTCCCTCACCATTCTCACACTCCACCTCTCTTCTCTCTCCCAGACAAATCTCTCTCTCTCTCCAAGGTAAGCATTTTTCTTCCTTCTTCTTCTCTCTTCATTTTCTCCTTTTTCCTCTCATCTTCTCTCATTTCTTAAAACGTAAACATTGTTTAGATCGTCGATAGGATCGCGTAGACTCAAAAAGATTTGAAATCCATCAACTTTGAGAAAATTCAGGTAAGTTACTTTTCCCCCATTTTGATGTTAAAATGTTCATATCATGTTTATATGATGTTTGAGTTGTTATATTTGAAGTTTGGATGAGTTTAGAATTTATTTGGAATTTATTTGAATTTTGGGTTAAAAATGGTGATTTATGAATGTTGGGTTGATTCTTGATTTTGGTTGATTAAATGTTGTTATAGGAGTCTTTTTAGACTTATAAGTTGTTTGGGCACATTAGTATACTAGTTGGAATGTTGGATTTTGGTGGAAAAGTGTTTTTGGGTAAAAAAAATGGAAGAACCCAAGTTCTTCTTCCCGATTTTCCGGCAAACCAGAAGGTTGGGCGGCCGCACAAAATTGCCTGGGCGACCGCACAACATTCTGAAAGCTTTTGGTCGTGTTTGATGGCCTTTTGGGGCGACCGCACATACCCTTTTGGGCGGCCGCACAGTCCTATGAAAATTTACATTTTGTTAATTTGTGTGATTGAAGAATGCGTTTTGATCTAAATCTTGGGTGTCCTTCTAGTCGACCTTAGTGATCATTGTACTACACTCTAGAGATAGAATTGGGTCCTTTGTGATCAAGTTTGTGTTTGAAATGAATTAAGTGTTAATTGAGACTTTGGAACATCTTATTGAGGTATTGTTGGCTTGACTTATCTTTGTGATGATCATTTAGTATATGTTTGGGCATCTTATGATGTGTTCGTGGTTGTTCCAATCGAATTGATTTTCGAGTAAGATTTGGTCTGGGTTTTAGGCGATGTCCTATAGTACCTAGAGGGTTGTTATTGAACACCAAAGTGTAGGGTTTAGTCCGGTCGTGATCATGTTCTAACAAGTGTAACATTTTGGATTCGTTTGGGATAATTTTGGGTTATAGTCGTTGTACTATTTGTGAGAGACTGTTTGGGTTGTGTTCTTTATGTGTAACTTGTGAGTATCATCTTTGGAATGTATTTGGTATGGTTCCTCTTTATGGAATTATCGGGTTCTAATAATCATTGTTGTTGTGCTCTTTTATGAGAAACTCGTTGTGTTTATTGTTGTTGAACTCTTCTTGAGTAATCGTTTGCATCTTTTATGGTGATTAATTGGTATGATTCCCTACTTTGGAATCAATGGTTGTTTATTGTGCTAGTATTTTATTACTTAGCCTTACTTGAAAGTCCAGCTGGTATTTTGTGTGTGTTTGGGTGATGCGAAACATTATGATGGCACAGCCAAGTCCATTGTGATTGTTGACCATTGTTTTGCCCCATTATTACCCTCCTCCAGATTGGCCTTGGATGTGAGAAGAGCTAGCTCCTTTGTGTGCACTTTAGCTTTACTTGGAGCATGACTTTGTGGCATGTCTCCCGTCCTTTGTGACACTTCTTTTGGTCATTGATTCCGGTACCGGGGGTATTCTCTTCAGCTTTTATGCTACTATGAAGATGGTTTGATGGGTTGATTGATTGATTGGTCGGTTCTGACCGGGATTTTCTCTTCAAGCTTTCATGCTGCTATGAAGATGTTGATTGTTGATTATTGAAGCTGCGCAGCGACCTTTATTTGGTTCTTTCAGTTGGGTGAAACCTTGGCTATGTATCCACTTATGAGTGTTTATTTCAGCTTTATATGTTGCATGTTGAGCTGGTCGTTATTTCCAACCGGTATGGGACGGTTGGCGATAGGGAGCCTCTCATTTGTTGTTATATGTTTATTTATATGATTGATTATTGGATATTACTGTTTGACAGCATGTCACTTATTATTCCGCTGCTATCCATCTTATGTTAATTGCTATCGGTCATTGCATATTAGCATGTCATGTAGTTGCATTAGTAACTTACTGAGATTTTATCTCACCCCGTTTATTTCCATCTTTGTTTTTCCTTAACCCCCCCCCCCCCAGGAGGAAAAGGATTAGGATTCGCGGATCGAGGAGGACGTCGAGAGGATTGAGATTTTGGGGCAGGTTGTTATGGATCGGTTTACATTATTTAAATGTATAACCTTTTGGGGATAGTTTTACCATTATTGACGTCATTAAGAATTGTAATATTTTGTATCTTGGGTGTGAGCTTGTGGAGCTTACACTAGTTGTCTTATGGTGTTGTTAAACTTGGATTTTCCAAACCTTGTGTTAAAATCTTTTGGTTCAAAATGGAATTTTTATCTTCTTCATTTTAGAGTATTGGTTTTAAGTCGACGTCCAACTCGCGGTCTCGGGCCCGCGGGGTCCGGGGTCGCGACAAGGAAGAAGAAGAAAAACTTACCAATACTTGGAGAGAGAGAGAGAGAGTTGTGCTGGGAATGGGAGGGAGATGGAGGTGGAGTGTGAAGATGGGGGAGGTGAGGGAAGGAGTAGGGAGGGAGTAGGGGAATGTTTAAAAGGTTTACACTTAGGCCCCCTCTCTCACACTACACACAACTACACTCCCAACTAACAATTAAGACTCAACACTTCCACACTAGCCCAAATAACTCGAATAAACGCTAGGCATAAATATTATAACACATAAATTGCACACATAATTATTTAAATAAATAATAATTTAAATAAATAAATAAATAAGCAAATAATTAAATAAAAAATCATTTAATTACTAATAAAATAGAGCCTATATTTCGGGTCGTGACATTCACTCCCCCTTAAAGAAAATTCGACCCGAATTTTAACGAGACTCACCTTAAACAAAAAGCCACGGAAATTTCCTCTCTATCTCATCTCGGAGCTCCCACGTCGACTCCTCGATGTTATGATTCCTCAAGGAACTCGAACCAACGCGATGCTCTTGCTCCTCAACTCTTGGACTTTAGAATCTAGGATCCGAACTGGTCGTTCCTCATAAGTCATATCGGGCTCAATATCTTCCGGTATCCTCGGTAACACGTGAGAGGGATCATGAACATACTTCCGAAGCATAGAAACGTGGAAAACGTTGTGCAACCGGTCTAAGGATGGCGGTAATGCAAGACGATACGCTAGAAGTCCAACCTTTCCCAAAATCTCAAACGGGCCAATAAACCTCGGAGCCAATTTGCCTTTCTTCCCAAATCTACGAATACCCACCTTCGGAGACACTTTCAAGAATACCAAATCACCAATCTGAAAACTAAGACCTCGCCTTCGGTTGTCTGCGTAGCTCTTATGTCGACTCTGGGCTGTCTTCAATCTATCCCGGATAACTCTAATTTTCTCAACCGAATCCCGAAGCAAATCAATACCCACGATCTTCGCTTCACCAACCTCATTCCAACAAATAGGCGATCTACACTTTCTTCCATACAAGGCCTCAAACGGTGCCATCTCGATACTAGCCTGATAACTGTTGTTGTAAGAGAATTCCACTAACGGTAGGTGCGAATCCCAAGAATCAGAAAAGTCTATCGAACACGCTCGCAACATATCCTCCAAAATCTGAATAGTCCTCTCGGATTGACCGTCGGTCTGAGGATGAAAAGCCGTACTGAATCGCAAATCTGTACCCAAAGCTTCTTGAAACGCCTTCCAAAATCTAGAAGTAAACCTCGGGTCTCGATCTGACACAATGCTAACCGGAACCCCATGCAATCTAACAATCTCATCGATATAAAGGGTCGCAAGCTTTTCCATCGAATATCTGATGTCAATAGGCAAGAAATGGGCACTCTTGGTCAATCTATCCACTATTACCCAAACACTGTAATACTTCCTACGGTTACGAGGCAGTCCCGTAACAAAATCCATAGTCACATGTTCCCATTTCCACTCGGGAATCTCTAACGGCTGAAGTAATCCTGCGGGTCTCTGATGCTCGGCTTTGACCTGCTGACACGTTAAACACTTCGAAACATACTCTGCTATTTCCCTTTTCATATTAATCCACCAAAATTGTTGCTTCAAATCCTGATACATCTTCGTACTACCCGGATGAATAGTATACCTCGATTTGTGACCCTCATCAAGAACTCTCTGTTTAATTCCATCAACATCCGGCACACACAAACGACCACGGAAAGTCAACACTCCACTCGAGCTAAATGAAAAATCCTCGAAATTCTTTTCCTTCAATTTACCCATTATTTTCACTAACTCGGGATCCTCTTTCTGAGCTTCCTTTATCCTCTGAATTAGGGTCGGAGACACCCTAATATTCGCAAAAATAGCCCCATGTCTCGATTCACGAGGAGACCAATCTCGAACATCCTCAAGCATTCTCCATTCACGGACCATCATCGAAGCCACATAAGACTTTCTACTAATCGCATCGGCTACCACATTTGCCTTCCCCGGGTGATAAGAAATCGTGCAATCATAATCCTTCAACAATTCCATCCATCGGCGCTGTCTATTATTCAACTCTTTCTGGGAGAAAAGGTACTTCAAACTTTTGTGATCGGTAAAAATCTCAAACTTCGCCCCATAAAGGTAGTGCTTCCACTTGTGCAACGCAAAGACTATAGCCCCTAACTCCATATCATGAGTCGGGTAATTCTGTTCACTAGGGGTCAACTTCCTCGAAGCATAAGCAATTACCTTCATGTTCTGCATCAAAACACAACCCAAACCCTCTTTCGAAGCATCACTATAAATCACTAGGCCATCGCTCCCATTAGGCAAAGTCAAGATCGGTGCGGTAGTCAACCTCTTCTTCAATTCCTCGAAACTCTTGTCACATTTCTCGGTCCACACAAACGGAACATTCTTCCGGGTCAACTGAGTCATCGGAGTAGCAATCCTCGAAAACCCTTCAATAAATCTTCTGTAATAACCGGCTAAACCAAGAAAACTACGAATCTCGTTCACTGATTCGGGTCTCTTCCAATCCACTATAGCTTCAATCTTTGAAGGATCCACAGAAATCCCATCTTTCGAAATAACATGACCCAGAAATGACACCTTTTCGAGCCAAAATTCGCATTTACTGAACTTCGCAAATAATTTCTCCCTCGCAAGAACGGATAAAACTATCCTCAAATGCTGCTCATGCTCCTCTCGAGATTTCGAATAAACAAGAATGTCGTCGATGAAGACTACCACGAACGAATCAAGATAGGGATGGAAAACTCGGTTCATCAAATCCATAAATACGGCCGGCGCGTTAGTCAACCCAAACGGCATAACCAAGAACTCATAATGACCATAACGAGTGCGAAAAGCAGTCTTCGGAATATCCTCCGATCTAACCTTCAACTGATGGTACCCACTACTCAAATCAAGCTTAGAGAAAACCACGGACCATTGAAGCTGATCAAACAAATCATCAATATGGGGTAGAGGCTATTTATTCTTCACCGTAACCTGATTCAACTTCCGGTAATCTATACACAATCTCAAGGAACCGTCCTTCTTCCGCACAAATAAAACCGGTGCTCCCCATGGGGAAACACTAGGGCGGATAAACCCTCGATCCAGCAACTCTTGCAACTGGACTTTCAATTCCTTCAACTCTGCGGGAGCTAACCTATAAGGTGCTTTCGAAATCAGAGCCGTACCCGGCAAAAGATCTATACAAAACTCAATCTCACGATCGGGAGGCATATCATACTCGGTAGAGAAAACATCGGGAAATTCCCGAACTACCCGAACACTATCAAAACTAGGGGATCCTTTCCTAGAATCAAGAACACTAGCCAAATACCCCTCACAACCACTATGCAATAATTTCCTCGCTTTTATAAAAGAAATTAAGCGAACCTTTCTACTCAGAGGACTAGCCTCAAACACAAATTTAGGCACATCGGGAATAGAAAAAGTAACAGTTTTCTTACGGCAATCAACGGAAGCATGAAACTTGCTCAACCAATCCATACCCTAAATGACATCAAAGTCTTGGATAGGAAGAACTACCAAATCCGCAGAAAGGACTCGACCACAAATAACCACGTCACAAGCACGAAAGACTCGATCAGAAATCAAGCATTCTCCTATAGGGGTCGACACCTCTAGCACGTACGGTAAAGACTCGAATGCAGCATTTAACATGGAAGCAAATTGCACAGAAATGTATGAATGAGATGATCCTGGATCTACTAACGCTCGTGCGCTCACATTAGACACAGAAACAATACCTCCAATAACGGATGGATCATCGGTAGCTTGTTGTTGATTCATGGCATAAACTTTCCCTTGCACTTTGGGCTTCCCGGTAACATCCTTTTCTGACCCTGATTAGTACCAACTCCTGACCCGGATGCTTGTCCTCTACCTCTCGGGCAATCTTTTACAAAGTGACCCATTTTACCACAATTGGTGCACCTTCCTTGCTTCTTCCAACAACGGTCTTCAGAATGACCTTCCTTTTGACAACACGAACAAAGCCTCCTAATTTGGCTCCCTTGGTTCCCGGAAGTGGTACCCGGGTTCCTTGGAATCGGTTGCCCTCGGAATTGAGATTGTCCCCCAAAGTTACCTCGATTATCGGAACGGTGTTGTGGCTTGCCTTGAGTTCCTTGCTTACTCGGGTTAGCTACCTCGGTCTTCCTTTTATGCTCCCCAATATCTTGCTCTATTAAGTAGGCTCGGTCCACCGCATCTTGGAAAGTCACAATCCGTTGAGCAATCAGTTGAGTACGGATGGAGGTCTTCAATCCCCGAATAAATCTCATAGCTTTTTGTTCCTCGGTCCTCACCAAATAGTCGCAATACCGGGCTAATTCTATGAACTTAGCCGAGTATTGTGCTATAGACAACACACCTTGCTCCAAGTTGAGTAGCTCGATCTCCTTTCGGTTTTGATCAACAACCGGAATGAAATGCTCCTTGAATTTACGCACGATCAACTCCCACGCATACACCGTGTGAGTATCATCCCAAGTAGCTTTAACACCTTTCCACCAATGCTCGGCGGCTCCCACAAGCTTGTAAGCCGCAAACCGGACCTTGTCCTCATCCGAACACCCAAATACATCATAAATCTTCTCCATCGACTCAATCCACAACTCAGCTTTCCTTACATCGGGATCCCCATTGAATTCAACCGGTTTCAACTTCAGAAATTGCTCCAATCCATAACGGGGTGGTGCTTGATCGACCCTCGGACCTTGATCATGTATGGCCTTCATGGCCGCCTCGAACATGCCTTGGACCATGGCACGTGCTTCTTCCCTTATATCATTCTGATTCTGTGACCCACTAGTACCTCCTCTGTTTCTTCTTCCAGACATTTCGAGTAATTACCTGCATAAGACATCAACCGTTAATCACTCCGCGCACTACTACCCACCTAGGTCATACTAATCCACCTAGACTTATACTTAGAGCTAATGCCATAGCTCTGATACCAACTGTCGCGACCCCGGACCCCGCGGGCCCGAGACCGCGATCTGGACGTCGACTCTAAGACCAAAACTGTGAAATACCGAAGATAAAAATTCCATTTGATACCAAAAGGTGATGATCCAAAGTTTTACAAAACCAAGTTTGATAAAAACCAAATACAACTATACAATTCTTAAAGACGTCATTGTTTGGTACATCTACCCCAAAATGGTTACACATTTACATAATGGAAACCAACCTATATCAACCTTCCCCAAAAGAACGGATCCACACTCGACGTCCTCTTTCTCGTGATTAGTGAGACTAATCCTTAGCACCTGGGGGGGGGGGTTAAGGAAAAACAAAGATAAAAGAAAAGGGGGTGAGATAAATCTCAATAAGTTACTAATGCAACTACATGACATGCTATGATACAAGAAGCAATAAGCAATAATAAATATCACATAGCACATAGCATTTATCACATAACAGATAGCAGCGGAAATAAACACATAACAAAGGATATAGCCAAGGTTTTCCAAACCGGAACATCCAAATAAAGGATCGCTGCGCAGCTTCAATAATCAACAAATCATCATCTTCATAATAGCATGAAAGCCGAAGAGAAAACCCCGGTACCGGAACCAATAACCAAAGAAAGTGTCACAAGGGACAGGAGACATGCCACAAAGTCATGCTCCAAGAAGCTAAAATGCACACAAAGGAGCTAGCTCTTTTCACATCCAAGGACAATCTGGAGGAGGGTAATAATGGGGCAAAACAATGGTCAACATCATAATGGACTTGGCCGTGCCATCATAATGTTTCGCATCGCTCAAACACACACAAAATACCAACTGGACTTTCACGTAAAGGCTAAGTAATAAAATACTAGCACGATAAACAACAAAGGATTCCAAAGTAGGGAATCAATCCAATTAAATTACCACAAAGGTAAACCAATCCAAACAGTACATCAAAGATGAACCACATTCTCAAAATGAGACTTAATCAAATTCCATATCATAATTATTCACAAAAGAATCAAATTCAATCAATAAAGTGTTCCACGGTGTTATCTTAAGTTAATTAGAAGAATTAAACCTCCACTAGTTAAGCCCTAAGTCTTAAACCAAGTAAAAAGGTCAAAATCCTGGACTAGGGGGCGGGCGGGCGCTTGGCATGGGTCAGGCGGGCGCCTGAATGACCAGAAGGTCTGGTCTTCAGAAAGGGGTATGTAGGCGGGCGCCTGGTCCAACCCAGGCGGGCGCCTGGTCTACGGGTGGGAGGGATTTCTGCAGCTGGGTTCTTCATTTCCAAACCAAAAACAACCCAAACTTTTACCATACTAAAAATCCACTAGAATCAAGACTTCCCTCAAGCTTACTAAGGTACCCAAACAACATTTAACCAAAGGGGGACCTTAACAACACCATTTATCAACCCAAAACCAAGAATCAAAACCACATTCATCAATTCACCATTTTTAACCAAAAACTCAAATAAATTCCAAATAAATTCTAAACTCAACCAATCTTCAAATATAACACATTAAACATTATCTAAAGATGATATGAACATTTTAGCATCAAAATGGGGGAAAAGTAACTTACTTGAAAATAATGAAAGTTGACGGAATTCGATTCTTTTTGGTTCTACGCGATCCTATCGACGATCTAAACAAGGTTCACGTTTTAAGAAATGAGAGAAGATGGTGGGAAGGTGGAGAAAAAGAAGAGAGAAGGAAGAAGAAGAAAAACTTACCAATACTTGGAGAGAGAGAGAGAGAGTTGTGCTGGGAATGGGAGGGAGATGGAGGTGGAGTGTGAAGATGGGGGAGGTGAGGGAAGGAGTAGGGAGGGAGTAGGGGAATGTTTAAAAGGTTTACACTTAGGCCCCCTCTCTCACACTACACACAACTACACTCCCAACTAACAATTATGACTCAACACTTCCACACTAGCCCAAATAACTCGAATAAACACTAGGCATAAATATTATAACACATAAATTGCACACATAATTATTTAAATAAATAATAATTTAAATAAATAAATAAGCAAATAATTAAATAAAAAATCATTTAATTACTAATAAAATAGAGCCTATATTTCGGGTCGTGACAACATCACACAGAAATCCGTAAGAGGAAGGGTCTTTGCTGATCATTTAGCCGAATTTCTATGTGATGAAGCGAAGGGGGAAGACCCGCGATTCCATGATGAGGACATCTTGGCAATAGCAGAAAATAAGTGGCAATTATTTTTTTGATGGCGCAGCCAATAAACGGGGATATGGCATTGGTCATGTTACTAGTAGATCCCTCAGATTTCTATACTCCACTCACAATCCGTCTTGACTTTGAGGCAACTAACAATATTGCCGAGTACAAAGCTTGCATAGCGGGGCTTGAAGCAGCCTTAGAAAGAAATATGACCGAACTAGAGGCGTACGGAGATTCACAATTTATAATCTATCAGTCACTCAAGAAGTGGGAGGTACAAGATCCTACACTCCAGAAATATAATGACCATCTCCAAGACTTGGTAAAACAGTTCAAAGAAGTCACTTTCTACTATCTTCTTAGAGATAAGAACCGCTTACTAGACTCGCTAGCCATGCTAGCATCACTTGTGGAAATTCCCAAATGGACTGAGGTCAAAACCTTCAAAGTCGCAAGGCGAATGACTCCTGCTTATTACTCAATCATAGACCTGCATGATTGCAAAGAAAAGTGTGACTTTGCTTTCGTAAATGCCTTGGACGATAAATCTTGGTATTATGATGTATGGCATTTCCTCCTAGATGGAACATTCCCACCAGACGAATCACCTAAAGCGAAGATAGCCCTTAAATGGTTTGCCGCCCAATTCATTATTATAGGTGATTGCCTCTACAAGAAACACCACAAGCTGTGTCTACTCTGTGCCGATGAGCACGAAGCTGTAGAAATCATGGACCAAGTCCATCAAGGAGTCTGTGGAACCCACATGAATGGCAATATGCTAGCAAAGAAAGTAATCCGGCTAGGGTACTATTGGGCCACAATAGAAGCCGACTGCACCGAGATGGTTAAGAAATACCACAAGTGCCAGATACATGCTAACTTGCAACACGCACCACCGTCCGTGTTATACCCCATGACATCCCCTTGGCCATTTTCTACATGGGGAATAGACGTCATTGGCAAAGTCTCACCAATAGGTCATAATGGACACTCATTCATGTTGGTCGCCATTGATTACTTCACTAAGTGTATCGAGGCTCAATCCTACAAAGTCTTAAATGCCAAAAAGGTCGTTGAGTTCATTAATACCAACATCATATGCCGATATGGGGTACCTCATGAGATGATATCTGACAATGGCACGCAATTTGAAAAAGAATGTGACCAACTGCTTGCAGAGTACAAGATAGAGAGACATAAGTCATTACTGTACCGACCACAGACCAATGGAGGAGTCGAAGCTGCTAACAAAACCATAGAGACCATCATTAGAAAAATGGCTAAAACTGGCAGAGACTGGCCCGATAAGCTACCTTTTGCACTCTGGGGCTACCGTGCTTCAATCCGCACTGCCACTGGTGAAACTCCCTATGCCCTAGCCTATGGGATGGAAGAAGTGCTACCAATCGAATTAGAGGTACCATCGTTAAGGGTTCTCCTAGAAAACCAAGTGAATGAAGTCGCATGGTTGAACGGCCATTATGAACAACTAGCCCTGCTAGATAAATGACGACTTCGAGCCGCCGAGCATATCCAAGCATATCAACGGAGAATGGCTCGAGCATTTAATAAGAAAGTCAAATCCAAAAACATCAAAGAAGGGGACCTTGTCCAACACGAACATCGTCCTGGACCATTCAATCCTATGGAAAGTGGCGACTAAGATGGATAGGCTTGTTAGTACCCGATCTGAAGTTAGAGGACTTCTTAGATGTTTAGGAGCCTCCGAGGACCTTTTAGGCAATTATAACCTGACAGGGACCTATCCGATAGCTTTCCAAAGTTCTAGATTGACGAAATCAGTTATAAGTCGAATTCTATCAGGATAATGACCTAATCCCGAGAACAAAGCGATGAGATTCACTGAGATCTAGATAACGACGTGATCCAGTAAGAGTGGCCACGCGGCCACTTATTCCCCAGGCCGGGCGGCCACTCCTCCCGACTCCTATTCCCTATAAATAGGTGCCTCCAGCTCCAGAGATCGATAACTAATTAATTCTACGAGTTTTACAGTCAAAACTGACGCCAAAACTCTTAGTTTAAGCCTTTTCGGCACCCTTGAAGCCTCTTCAAATCTTCAAGAAGCTTCAACCCTAATTCTTCCCGATCAAGGTGAGTCTTCTTACTTTTATTATTATGTTCTTGTTATGTTCTTAGGCTAGATCTATTTTATGCATGTTTTCATTATGTTTATGCATCCATATTTATATGTTCTTCATGTGTTCTTCATGTTCTTAGTCTAGATTCATAATATATGCTATACGTAGGGTAGCGATCTTCATTTTTATGTGTTCATTCCTATGTATTCATGATATTCTTATTATTATGCTAGATCTAAGTCTCATACATACATGATACGCTAGATCTAGGATTGTAATCCCTATTTATGTGCACATGCCATAGCCTATGATGATCCTAGGGTTTCATCAAACCGTAATACGATCTAGGAACTACTTCTTACCCTAATATTCCTCCTCTATATGCATGATCCCGCTTCATCTCTCCCCATTCTAATTCATCAATGAACTACACCGACATGAGCTTCTCATGATGAGAAGAATGTAGGCAATCTTCGGATCCAGTCTCAATCACTAACACACACATACACATTGATCATGATAGAAAGACCGATTTATCGGGAAATAGGAGTGATGACTTTAATATTTTTCTCTTATTGTAATTTGACCCCCGAACCATATTAATTCTCATAAATGGTTTTCTCAATGTTTTAACTACAAATAAAACAACGTGGCGACTCCCGATTTCCATCTCACGTATTCACAGTGGCGACTCTGCTGGGGACTTATTTTTGAAAACATTTTTCAAAACTTAAGAGGGTCTAACTTTCATTAACTTCACGATTTTGTGTGTGTTCTAACTGCCCCGCGCACCCCTTTTCTGCAAATCTATTTCTAACAATTTCCTGCAGGTTTATGTGTTCATAGCATGTTTAAATGTTGTAGATCTGCTTTGCTTATATTTATTTCATGTTTGAATACTAATATTATGAATTGTTATGCTAGTAGACTTCTCTCATGCATTGCATATCATAAAATACGTAATCAAATGGAACACCACCACCAGTCCGTGTCACACTGCACACCCTACTGGATACTCCGCTGAGTGCATAGATTTTGGTGATCCTGTCGCCTCTATCTTCGTGGCACCCGGGCTATCTAACTCACCATTTTCACTTGTGAAGCGGTCGAGGTTAATCCTTGTTCATTTCTAAATCATGCACTTTGATCGAGTTAAGAATTCTTATCAAAACAAGTAATCCTAATCTTAACTAAAATCATTCATCATGTTGCGTGTGTCTACCCTTGATCAACTCTAGTCAAACCTTAGACCTGGCTAGGTCAACCCGTCTAGGCCAACCTAGTCTACCCTAGATCAACTCTAGTTAACCTTTGACCCGGCTAGGTCAACCCGTCTAGACCAACCTAGTCTACCCTAGATCAACTCTAGTCAACCTTTGACCCGGCTAGGTCAACCCGTCTAGGTCAACCTAGTCTACCCTAAATCAAATCTAGTCAACCCTTGACTCGTCTAGGTTAACCCTAGTTGACCTCTGACCTTCCTAGGTCAACTTACTCAATGCCATCCCATCTAGGTCAAACTTTGGCCAACTTTGGTCAACCGACCTACCTCTCGACCCGTCTAGGTCAACCTAGTCTACCTTAGATCAATTCTAGTTAAATTTTGACCCGTCTAGGTCAGCCTAGTCTACTCTAGACCCATTTAGGTCAACCTTTGACCTCATAAGTCAACTTCGACCCGTTTAGGTCAAACCTTTACCTCGACCATCCTAGGTCAACCCGTCACTTCGACCCGCTTAGGTCAACCTACCTATCTTTGACCTATCTAGGTCAATCTACCCATGTCTCGACTCGCTTAGGTCAACCCTACCTCAACCAACTTAGGTTAATCCATCTTCGACCCGTCTAGGTTAACCCGTTGTCACCTTGACCCGTCTAGGTCAACCCGTCATGTTAACCCGTCTAGGTCAACCCGTCACCTTGACCCGTCTAGGTCAACCCGTCACCTTGACCCATCTAGGTCAATCCTTCATCTTGACCCCCCACCTTTAGTCAAGCTAGCTGATCATAGATGACCCACCTCTTGGTCTACCAATGTCAAACCTTACCCGACTCGCTTAGGCTATGGCCACCCTTACCTAGGGTCCATCCACCTTTACCTAACCAAGGACCGAGTCATCTCCCCTTACTTTTAGACCTCTACGGTCATCCTCTAATACTTATGGTTTTCAAAATCACCAACCTCTTACGGTCACTCTCTCACTAGTATTTCTTAACCCGAACTACGGTGATCTGAGCCTTTTATTGTGTTGGACCTCCCCCACATGGTAAGGGGAACGTAGGCAGCTACTGACCCGGTCAAAATTTTAGTCTTTTCATTCAAAGAACATTTCAGAAAATTATGGAGATCGAGCCTTTTCATAAAAAATGATTTTATAAACGATGCCTTGTCATTAATTATAAGTCTAATCTAATTCAAAGACTTAACTTCTCCACCATCACTACAGAATCCTGCATCATGTCTGCCGAAGGGATCAACACAGTCATAATCAAAGCTAACACCAAAGGTCTCGAGACAACTCTCCACCCCAACACCACTCTCAATGAACAAGTGGCCCACTTCAACTCCATCCTCAACGAGCAAGCGGTCCATCTTGACACCGCTCTCAACAAGCAAGAACCCTTCTATGAGACCATCCTCAACCGGAAAGCGGCCCACTTTGAGACTATCCTCAGAGAGCAATCAACCCTCTCCCGAACTCTTCTCGATGAGCAAGAAGCCTTCTTTAAGACTGTTCTCCTCAAACGGACAAACCACTTTTAAAAGGTGGTGTACGAAGATCTAATGGACACCGAGGAGCATCTCCAGTCTAACATCTATGGCATCTACGAGCACCTTAACCGCGCTCTCCCTCATGCTCAGTTTCCATATCCGTACGCTCCTCAAATGTATGGGTCACCACAGACTTTCCCCATTGGGATGCCTCCTATGACTACTCATCAGCAAGGAAAACCGGTGCCTAAACCACCCTCCAAGATGGTCCGTGACAAGAAAGACGAGCACAAGTTCGATGATTTGGTATGCCATTAGCCAAATGCTTCGAAAGTCTAGTTCAAGTCGGCAAGTTGTTTCCTCTACTCAACCACAAACCGGTCAATATAAGACAAGACTTAGATCCCTTCAAATACTGCAAATATCACCAATACGTCGGACATGACACCGAGAACTTCCTCTAACTGAAGAAGAAGATCCAAAGCCTCATTGATAGTGGAACCATCACCCGCCTGAGGAATGCATGGGAGTAGAAGAAAAGCAAGGAAGAAACTACACCGGGGCTACCTCCTTCAAAAAAAAGAAAAAAAAAGAGTCTTTCAGTCTTCGTAGGTTCTAGAGAGTCTTTTAGTCAAAGACCTGGCGAGGGAGAAATTATTTGTGAAGTTTAGTAAATACGAATTTTGGCTCGAGAAGGTTTCTTTTCTGGGCCATGTGATTTCTAAAGATGGGATTTCGGTGGATCCTTCAAAGATTGAAGCCATAGTGGATTGGAATAGACCCGAGTCAGTGACCGAGATTCGTAGCTTTCTGGGTTTGGCCGGGTATTACCGAAGATTTATTGAGGGTTTTCGAGGATTGCTACTCCGATGACTCAGTTGACCCGGAAGAATGTCCCGTTTGAGTGGACCGAGAAATGCGACAAGAGTTTCGAGGAATTGAAGAAGAGGTTGACTACCGCGCCAATCTTGACCTTGCCTAATGGGAATGATAATTTAGTAATTTATAGTGATGCTTCGAAAGAGGGTTTGGGTTGTGTTTTGATGCAGAATGGGAAAGTGATTGCCTATTCTTCGAGGAAGTTGAGCCCGAGTGAACAGAATTACCCGACTCATGATATGGAGTTGGCGGCGATAGTCTTTGCGTTGCACAAATGGAAGCACTACCTTTATGGGGCGAAGTTTGAAATTTTTACCGATCACAAGATTTTGAAATACCTTTTCTCCCAAAAAGAGTTGAACAATAGGCAACGCCGATGGATGGAATTGTTGAAGGATTATGATTGTACGATTTCTTATCATCCGGGGAAGGCGAATGTGGTAGCAGATGCGATTAGTAGAAAATCTTATGTGGCTTCGATAATGGTTCGGGAATGGAAAATGCTTGAGGATGTGCGAGATTGGTCTCCTCGTGAATCGAGACATGGGGCGATTTTTACGAATATTAGGGTATCTCCGACCCTAATTCAGAGGATAAAGGAAGCTCAGAAAGAAGATCCCGAGTTGCTGAAGATAATGGGTAAATTGAAGGAAAAGAACTTCGAGGATTTTTCTTTGAGTTCGAGTGGAGTTTTGACATTCCGTGATCGTTTGTGCGTACCCGATGTTGGTGGAATAAAGAGGCAAGTTTTAGATGAGGGTCACAAATCGAGATATACTATTCATTCGGGTAGCACAAAGATGTACCAGAATCTGAAGCAACATTTTTGGTGGAATAATATGAAAAGGGAAATAGCTGAGTATGTTTCGAAATGTTTAACTTGTCAGCAGGTCAAAGCCGAGCATCAGAGACCCGCGGGACTACTTCAGCCGTTAGAGATTCCCGAGTGGAAATGGGAGCATGTGACTATGGATTTCGTTACGGGACTACCTCGTACCCGTAGGAAGTATGACAGTGTTTGGGTAATAGTGGATAGATTGACCAAGAGTGCCCATTTCTTGCCTATTGACATCAGATATTCGATGGAGAAGCTTGTGACCCTTTACATTGATGAGATTGTGAGATTGCATGGGTTCCGGTAAGCATTGTGTCAGATCGAGACCGAAGGTTTACTTCTAGATTCTGGAAGACGTTTCAGGAAGCTTTGGGTACAGATTTGCGGTTCAGCACAGATTTTCACCCTCAGACCGATGGTCAATCCGAGAGGACCATTCAGATTTTGGAGGATATGTTGCGAGCTTGTTCGATAGACTTTTCCGATTCTTGGGATAGACATTTACCGTTAGTGGAGTTCTCTTACAACAACAGTTATCAGACTAGTATCGA
Source organism: Campanula takesimana (assembly GCA_026119855.1). NCBI lineage: Eukaryota > Viridiplantae > Streptophyta > Magnoliopsida > Asterales > Campanulaceae > Campanula > Campanula takesimana. Next base: position 70,861 of record JAOWBW010000553.1, read on the forward strand.
GATGGCACCGTATGAGGCCTTGTATGGAAGAAAGTGTAGATCGCCTATCTGTTGGGATGAGGTCGGTGAAGCGAAGATAGTGGGTATGATTTGCTTCAGGATTCAGTTGAGAAAGTCAGGGTTATCCGGGATCGATTGAAAACAGCCAAGAGTCGACATAAGAGCTATGCAGATAACCGAAGGCGAGATCTTAGTTTTCAGACCGTGACTTTGTGTTCTTGAAAGTATCTCCGAAGGTGGGTATTCGTAGGTTTGGGAAGAAAGGCAAATTGGCTCCGAGGTTTATTGGCCCTTTTGAGATTTTGGGAAAGGTTGGACTTCTTGCGTATCGACTTGCGTTACCGCCATCTTTGGACCGATTACATAATGTATTTCATGTTTCTATGCTTTGGAAGTATGTTCATGACCCTTCTCACGTGTTACCGAGGATACCGGAAGATATTGAGCCCGATATGACTTATGAGGAACGACCGGTTCGGATTCTTGATTCTAAAGTCCAAGAGTTGAGGAGCAAAAGCATTGCGTTAGTAAGAGTTCTTTGGAGGAATCATAACATCGAGGAGTCGACGTGGGAGCTCCGAGATGAGATCGAGAGGAAATATCCGTGGATTTTTAGTTCGGGTAAGTCTTGTTAAAATTCGGGTCAAATTTTCTTTAAGGGGGAGTGAATGTCACGACCCGAAAACTAGGCTCTATTTTATTAGTAATAAATAATAATTATTTATTTATTTGCTTATTTATTTATTTGAATTATTAATTATTTAAAGATTTATGTGTGCATCTTATGTTTCATAATAATTGTGCCTAGCATTTTATTTGAGTCATTTGTGTTAGTGCAGTATTGTTGGGTCTTAATAATTAGTGGAAGTATTATAGTTGAGCTAGTTAGTGGGGGAAGGGGGCTAGGTGAAACATTTCAAATAATTCCCCTACTCCCTCTCTTCTCCCTCACCCTATCACCCTCACTCACACTCCACCTCCATCTCCCAGCAAATCTCTCTCTCTCTCTCCATGTTTGTGGGTAAGTTTTTCTCTCTTCCTTCTCTCTTCATTTTCTTCCTCTTCCTCTCATTATTTCTCATTTCTTAAAACATGAATCCTGTTTAGATCGTCGATAGGATCGTAGGAAGCCAAAAATATTGGAAATCCATCATCTTTGAGAAATCTCAAGTAAGTTGCTTTTCCCCTATTTTATGCTAGAAATGCTACTCCATGTTTATTTGATGTTATGAATGCTATTTATTGCATCTTGGGTTGATTTGGGAGTGATTTGCATTTGTTCATTTTTGTGAAAATTTGGTATTTGAATCATCATTGATTGAGGTCTTTAGATGTTATTCTAGTAGTCGTTTTGGGTCAATGTCGCGTCCCCGGACCCCGCGGGCCCGGGACCGCGCTCTATACGCCGACTCTAAAACCAAAACTGTGAAATACTGAAGTTAAAAATTCCATTTGATACCAAAAAGTAATGATCCAAAGTTTTACAAAACTAAGTTTGATAAAAACCAATTACAGCTATCATAAACTTCCACAAGTTTATGCCCAACAAAAATACAAATATACAATTCTTAGTGACGTCAATGTTTGGTACAACTACCCCAAAATGGTTACACATTTACATAATGTAAACCAACCTATATCAACCTTCCCCAAGAGAATGGATCCACACTCGACGTCCTCTTTCTCGTGATCAGCGAGACTAATCCTTAGCACCTGGGGGGGTGTTAAGGAAAAACAAAGATAAAAGGAAAGGGGGTGAGATAAATCTCAATAAGTTACTAATGCAACTACATGACATGCTATGATGCAATATACAATATGCAATAATAAGAGTCACATAGCACATAGCATTTATCACATAACATATAGCAGCGGAAATAAACACATAACAAAGGATATAGCCAAGGTTTTCCTAACCGGAACATCCAAATAAAGGATCGCTGCGCAGCTTCAATAATCAACAAATCATCATCTTTATAATAGCATGAAAGCCGAAGAGAAAACCCCGGTACCGAAACCAATAACCGAAAGAAGTGTCACAAGGGACGGGAGACATGCCACAAAGTCATGCTCCAAGAAGCTAAAATGCACACAAAGGAGCTAGCTCTTCTCACATCCAAGGCCAATCTGGAGGAGGGTAATAATGGGGAAAAACAATGGTCAACATCACGATGGACTTGGCCATGCCATCATAATGTTTCGCATCGCCCAAACACACATAAAATACCAGCTGGACTTTCACGTAAAGGCTAAGTAATGAAATACTAGCACGATAAACAACAAAGGATTCCAAAGTAGGGAATCATACCAAATAATCACCAAGAAGATGAAATGAACCAACAATACACAATAAAGGTGCTTCAAAATCCCAATTAACAATTAATGAATTTCGAACACAAACTTGATCACAAAGGACCCAATTCTATCACTAAAGTGTACTACAATGATCACTAAGGGCAACTAGAAGGACACCCAAGACTTAGACCAAAACGCGTTCCTTAATCACACAAATTAACCAAATGACAACTTTCAGATGTTCTGTGCGGCCGCCCAAAAGGGATTGTGCGGTCGCCCAAAAAGCCTCAAAACAAGAACAAAAGCTTTCAGATAGATGTGCGGTCGCCCAGGAAATTTTGTGCGGCCGCCCAACCTTCTGAATTGCCAGAAATCGGGAAGAACAACATGGGTTCTTCCATTTTCAAACCCAAAACACATTCAACCAAAATCAAACCTTCCAACTCATATACTAATGTACCAAAACAACTAATAAGTCTAAAAAGACTCATACAACCACATTTAACAACCAAAATCAAGAATCAAACCCAACATTCAAGATTTCACCATTTTTGATCAAAACCCAAAATAAATTCTCAATAAATTCAAATCCCAACCAAACTTCGAATATAACACATCAAACATCAAATAAACATGATATGGACATTTTAGCATCGAAATGGGGGAAAAGTAACTTACTTGCTAATTCTCAAAGTTGATGGATTTCGATTCTTTTTGGCTTTCTACGATCCTATCGACGATCTAAACATGGTTCAAGTTTTAAGAAATGAAAGATCATGAGAGGAAGATGGAGAAAATGAAGAGAGAAGTAAGAGGAAGAAAAACTTACCAATACCCAAGAGAGAGAGAGAGAGAGAGAGAGTTTCCAGGGAGATGGGATGGAGAGAGTGAGGGAGAAGGTGAGGGAGGTGAGGGGAGTAGGGGGAAATAATTCAAAATGTTACACTAAGGCCCCCTCTCTCACACTACACACAAATGCTACACTCCCAACTATCAATTAAGACCCAACACTTCTACACTAGCCCAACTAACTCGAATAAAATGCTAGGCATAAATAGTATAACACATAAATTGCGCACATAATTATTTAAATAAATAATAATTTAAATATATAAATAAGCAAATAATTAAATAAAAATCATTTAATTACTAATAAAATAGAGCCTAGATTTTGGGTCGTGACATTCACTCCCCCTTAAAGAAAATTCAACCCGAATTTTAACGAGACTCACCTTACACAAAAAGCCACGGAAATTTCCTCTCGATCTCATCTCGGAGCTCCCACGTCGACTCCTCAATGTTATGATTCCTCCAAAGAACTCGAACCAATGAAATGCTTTTGCTCCTCAACTCTTGGACTTTAGAATCTAGGATCCGAACCGGTCGTTCCTCATAAGTCATATCGGGCTCAATATCTTCCGGTATCCTCAGTAACACGTGAGACGGATCATGAACATACTTCCGAAGCATAGAAACGTGGAAAACGTTATGCAACCAGTCTAAGGATGGCGGTAACGCAAGACGATACGCTAGAAGTCCAACCTTTCCCAAAATCTCAAACGGACCAATAAACCTCTGAGCCAACTTGCCCTTCTTCCCAACCTTCGGATACCCACCTTCGGAGATACTTTCAAGAACACCAAATCACCGGTCTGAAAACTAAGATCTCAAATTCGATTATCTGCATAGCTCTTATGTCGACTCTGGGCTGTCTTCAATCTATCCCGGATAACTCTAACTTTCTCAACCGAATCCCGAAGCAATTCAATACCCACAATCTTCGCTTCGCCGACCTCATCCCAACAAATAGGCGATCTACACTTTCTTCCATACAAAGCCTCATACGGTGCCATCTCGATACTAGCCTGATAACTGTTGTTGTAAGAGAATTCCACTAACGGAAGGTGCGAATCCCAAGAATCGGAAAAGTCTATCGAACACGCTCGCAACATATCCTCCAAAATCTGAATAGTCCTCTCAGATTGACCGTCGGTCTGGGGATGAAAAGCTGTACTGAATCGCAAATCTGTACCCAAAGCTTCCTGAAACGCCTTCCAGAATCTAGAAGTAAATCTCGGGTCTCGATCTGACACAATGCTAATAGGAACCCCATGCAATCTAACAATATCGTCGATGTAAAGGGTCGCAAGCTTCTCCATCGAATATCTGATGTCAATAGGCAAGAAATGGGCACTCTTGGTCAATCTATCCACTATTACCCAAACACTGTCATACTTCCTACGGGTACGAGGTAATCCCGTAACGAAATCCATAGTCACATGCTCCCATTTCCACTCGGGAATTTCTAACGGCTGAAGCAATCCCGCGGGTCTCTGATGCTCGGCTTTGACCTGCTGACACGTTAAACACCTCGATACATACTCGGCTATTTCCCTTTTCATATTAATCCACCAAAATTGTTGCTTCAAATCCTGATACATCTTCGTACTACCCGGATGAATAGTATACCTCGATTTGTGGCCCTCATCAAGAACTCTCTGTTTAATTCCATCAACATCCGGAACACACAAACGACCACGGAAAGTCAAAACTCCACTCGAGCTCAATGAAAAATCTTTGAAATTCTTTTCCTTCAATTTACCCATTATCTTCACCAACTCGGGATCCTCTTTCTGAGCTTCCTTTATCCTTTGAATTAGGGTCGGAGACACCCTAATATTCGTAAAAATAGCCCCATGTCTCGATTCACGAGGAGACCAATCTCGAACATCCTCAAGCATTTTGCATTCACGAACCATCATCGAAGCCACATAAGACTTTCTACTAATCGCATCGGCTACCACATTCGCCTTTCCCGGATGATAAGAAATCTTACAATCGTAATCCTTCAATAATTCCATCCATCGGCGCTGTCGGTTATTCAACTCTTTCTGGGAGAAAAGGTACTTCAAACTCTTGTGATCGGTAAAAATCTCAAACCTCGCTCCATAAAGATAGTGCTTCCACTTATGCAATGAAAATACAATAGCCGCTAACTCCATATCATGAGTCGGGTAATTCTGTTCACTCGGGGTCAACTTCCTCGAAGCATAAGCAATTACTTTCCCATTCTGCATCAACACACAGCCCAAACCCTCTTTCGAAGCATCACTGTAAATCACTAGACCATCGCTCCCATTAGGCAAAGTCAAGATCGGTGCTGTAGTCAACCTCTTCTTTAATTCCTCGAAACTCTTGTCACATTTCTCGGTCCACACAAACGGAACATTCTTCCGAGTCAACTGAGTCATCGGAGTAGCAATCCTCGAAAACCCTTCAATAAATCTTCGGTAATAACCGGCTAAACCAAGAAAGCTTCTAATCTCTGTCACTGACTCGGGTCTCTTCCAATCCACTATAGCTTCAATCTTTGACGGATCCACCGAAATCCCATCTTTAGAAATCACATGACCCAGAAACGACACCTTCTCGAGCCAAAATTCGCATTTACTGAACTTCGCAAATAATTTCTCCCTCGCAAGAACGGATAAAACTGTCCTCAAGTGCTGCTCATGCTCCTCTCGAGATCTCGAATAAACAAGAATGTCGTCGATGAAGACTACCACGAACGAATCAAGATAGGGATGGAAAATCCGGTTCATCAAATCCATAAACACGGCCAGCGCGTTAGTCAACCCAAACGGCATAACCAAGAACTCATAATGACCATAACGAGTGCGAAAAGCAGTCTTCGGAATATCCTCCGATCTAACCTTCAACTGATGGTACCCACTCCTCAAATCAAGCTTAGAGAAAACCACGGACCATTGAAGCTGATCAAACAAATCATCAATATGGGGTAGAGGGTATTTATTCTTCACCGTAACCTGATTCAACTTTCGGTAATCGATACACAATCTCAACGAACCATCTTTCTTCCGCACGAATAAAACCGGTGCTCCCCACGGGGAAACACTAGGGCGGATAAACCCTCGATCAAGCAACTCTTGCTACTGAACCTTTAACTCCTTCAACTCTGCGGGGGCTAGCCTATAAGGTGCTTTCGAAATCGGAGCCGTACCCGGCAAAAGATCTATACAAAACTCAATCTCACGATCGGGAGGCATATCATACTCGGTAGAGAAAACATCGGGAAATTCCCGAACTACCCGAACACTATCAAAACTAGGGGATTCCTTCCTAGTATAAAGAACACTAGCCAAATACCCCTCACAACCACTATGCAAAAATTTTCTCGCTTTCATAAAAGAAATTAAGCGAACCTTTCTACTCAGAGGACTAGCCTCAAACACAAATTTAGGCACATCGGGAATAGAAAAAGTAACAGTTTTCTTACGGCAATCAACAGAAGCATGAAACTTGCTCAACCAATCCATACCCAAAATGACATCAAAGTCTTGGATAGGAAGAACTACCAAATCCGCACAAAGGACTCGACCACAAATAACCACGTCACAAGCACGAAAGACTCGATCAGAAATCAAGCATTCTCCTATAGGGGTCGACACCTCTAGTACGTACGGTAAAGACTCGAATGCAGCATTTAACATGGAAGCAAATTGCACAGAAATGTATGAATGAGATGATCCTGGATCTACTAACGCTCGTGCGCTCACATTAGACACAGAAATAATACCTCCAATAACTGTAGGATCATCGGTCGCTTGTTGTTGATTCATGGCATAAACCTTCCCTTGAACTTTAGGCTTCCCAGCGGCATCGCTTTTTTGACCCTGATTATTACCAACTCCTGACCCGGATGCTTGTACTCTACCTCTCGGGCAATCCTTTACAAAGTGACCCATTTGACCACAATTGGTGCACCTTCCTTGCTTCTTCCAACAACGGTCTTCAGAATGACCTTCCTTTTGACAATACGAACAAAGCCTCCTAAATTGGCTCCCTTGGTTCCCGGAAGTGGTACCCGGGTTCCTTGGAATCGGCTTCCCTCGGAACTGAGATTGTCCCCCAAAGTTACCTCGATTTTCGATCCTTGGTTGTGCCTTGCTCTGTGCTCCTTGCTTACTCGGGTTGGCTACCTCGGTCTTCCTCTTATGTTCCCTAATATCTTGCTCTATAAGGTAGGCTCGGTCCACCGCATCTTGGAAAGTCACAATCCGTTGAGCAATAAGTTGAGTGCGGATGGAGGTCTTCAATCCCCGAATGAACCTCATAGCCTTTTGTTCCTCGGTCCTCACCAAATAGTCGCAATACCGGGCTAATTCTATGAACTTAGCCGAGTATTGTGCTATAGACAACACACCTTGCTCCAGATTGAGTAGCTCGATCTCCTTTCGGTCTTGATCAACAACCGGAATGAAATGCTCTTTGAATTTGCGCACAAACAACTCCCACGCATACACCGTGCGAGTATCATCCCAAGTAGCTTTAATACCTTTCCACCAATGCTCGGCGGCTCCAACAAGCTTGTAAGCTGCGAACCGGACCTTGTCCTCATCCGAACACCCAAATACATCATAAATCTTTTCCATAGACTCAATCCACAACTCAGCTTTCCTCACATCTGGCTCCCCATTGAACTCAACCGGTTTCAACTTCAAAAATTGCTCCAATCCATAGCGGGGTGGAGCTTGTTCTACCCTCGGACCTTGATAATGTATGACCTTCATGGCCACCTCAAACATGCCTTGAAACATAGCACGTGCTTCTTCCCTTGTATCATTCTGATTCTGTGCCCCACTAGTACCTCCTCTGTTTCTTCTTCCAGACATTGCGAGTAATTACCTGCATAAGACATCAACCGTTAATCACTCCGCATACTACTACCCACCTAGGTCATACTAATCCACCTAGACTTATACATAGAGCTAATGCCATAGCTCTGATACCAACTGTCGCGTCCTCGGACCCCGCAGGCCCGGGACCGCGATCTGGACGCCGACTCTAAAACCAAAACTGTGAAATACTGAAGTTAAAAATTCCATTTGATACCAAAAAGTAATGATCCAAAGTTTTACAAAACTAAGTTTGATAAAAACCAATTACAGCTATCATAAACTTCCACAAGTTTATGCCCAACAAAAATACAAATATACAATTCTTAGTGACGTCAATGTTTGGTACAACTACCCCAAAATGGTTACACATTTACATAATGTAAACCAACCTATATCAACCTTCCCCAAAAGAATGGATCCACACTCGACGTCCTCTTTCTCGTGATCAGCGAGACTAATCCTTAGCACCTGGGAGGGTGTTAAGGAAAAACAAAGATAAAAGGAAAGGGGGTGAGATAAATCTCAATAAGTTACTAATGCAACTACATGACATGCTATGATGCAATATACAATATGCAATAATAAGAGTCACATAGCACATAGCATTTATCACATAACAGATAGCAGCGGAAATAAACACATAACAAAGGATATAGCCAAGGTTTTCCTAACCGGAACATCCAAATAAAGGATCGCTGCGCAGCTTCAATAATCAACAAATCATCATCTTCATAATAGCATGAAAGCCGAAGAGAAAACCCCGGTACCGGAACCAATAACCGAACGAAGTGTCACAAGGGACGGGAGACATGCCACAAAGTCATGCTCCAAGAAGCTAAAATGCACACAAAGGAGCTAGCTCTTCTCACATCCAAGGCCAATCTGGAGGAGGGTAATAATGGGGCAAAACAATGGTCAACATCACGATGGACTTGGCCGTGCCATCATAATGTTTCGCATCGCCCAAACACACACAAAATACCAGCTGGACTTTCACGTAAAGGCTAAGTAATGAAATACTAGCACGATAAACAACAAAGGATTCCAAAGTAGGGAATCATACCAAATAATCACCAAGAAGATGAAATGAACCAACAATACACAATAAAGGTGCTTCAAAATCCTAATTAACAATTAATGAATTTCGAACACAAACTTGATCACAAAGGACCCAATTCTATCACTAAAGTGTACTACAATGATCACTAAGGTCAACTAGAAGGACACCCAAGACTTAGACCAAAACGCGTTCCTTAATCACACAAATTAACCAAATGACAACTTTCAGATGTTCTGTGCGGCCGCCCAAAAGGGATTATGCGGTCATCCAAAAAGCCTCAAAACAAGAACAAAAGCTTTCAGATAGATGTGCGGTCGCCCAGGAAATTTTGTGCGGCCGCCCAACCTTCTGAATTGCCAGAAATCGGGAAGAACAACATGGGTTCTTCCATTTTCAAACCCAAAACACATTCAACCAAAATCAAACCTTCCAACTCATATACTAATGTACCAAAACAACTAATAAGTCTAAAAAGACTCATACAACCACCTTTAACAATCAAAATCAAGAATCAAACCCAACATTCAAGATTTCACCATTTTTGATCAAAACCCAAAATAAATTCTCAATAAATTCAAATCCCAACCAAACTTCGAATATAAAACATCAAACATCAAATAAACATGATATGGACATTTTAGCATCGAAATGGGGGAAAAGTAACTTACTTGCTAATTCTCAAAGTTGATGGATTTCGATTCTTTTTGGCTTCCTACGATCCTATCGACGATCTAAACATGGTTCAGGTTTTAAGAAATGAAAGATCATGAGAGGAAGATGGAGAAAATGAAGAGAGAAGTAAGAGGAAGAAAAACTTACCAATACCCAAGAGAGAGAAAGAGAGTTTCCATGGAGATGGGATGGAGAGAGTGAGGGAGAAGGTGAGGGAGGTGAGGGGAGTAGGGGGAAATAATTCAAAATGTTACACTAAGGCCCCCTCTCTCACACTACATGTCACGACCCAAAATATAGGCTCTATTTTATTAGTAATTAAATGATTTTTATTTAATTATTTGCGTATTAATTTATTTAAATTATTATTTATTTAAATATTATTGTGTGCAATTTATGTGTTATAATAATTATGCCTAGCATTTTATTCGAGTTATTTGTGCTAGTGTAGATTTGTTGGGTCTTAATTGTTAGTAGGGAGTGTAGTGTTTGTGTGTAGTGTAGTGGAGGGGGGCCTAAGTGTAACTCTTTTAAATTATTTCCCTACTCCCTCCCTACTCCCCTCTCCTCCCTCACCTTCTCCCTCACTCTCCCCATCCCATTTCCCAGTTCATCTCTCTCTCTTCAAAAGAAAAAAAAGGGTAAGTCTTCTTCTCTTCTTCTCTCTTCATTTTCTCCTTCTTCCTCTCATCTTCTCTCATTTCTTAAAACATGAAACGTGTTTAGATCGTCGCTAGGATCGCGTAGAGTCAAAAAGAATCGAAATCCATCAACTTTGAGAATTTGCAAGTAAGTTACTTTTCCCCCATTTCAATGCTAAAATGTTCATATCATGTTCATATAATGCTTTTGTTGTTATATTGGAAGTTTGGATGAGTTTGCAATTTATTTGGAATTTATTTGGGTTTTTGATCAAAAATGGTGATTTTGAAATGTTGGGTTTGATTATTTGTTTTGGGTTGATGAATGGTATATTGGAGTCCCCACCCTAGTTATAAATGGTTTTGGTACATTAGTACATGAGTTGGAAGTTGGGATTTTGGTTAAATGTGTTTTGGGTTGAAAATGGAAGAACCCATGTTGTTCTTCCCGATTTCTGGCGATTCCGGCATATTGGGCGACCGCCCAAAATCGTATGGGCGACCGCGCATCTTTCTGAGAGCTTTTGTTCTTGTTTTGAGGCACTTTGGGTGACCGCACAACCCAACGTGGGCGGCCGCACAGATCTCTGAAAATTTACATTTTGTTAAATTGTGTGACTAAAGAATGCGTTGTGATCCAATTCTTGGGTGTCCTCCTAGTTGACCTTAGTGAACATTGTAGTGCATTCTAGTGATAGAATTGAGTCCTTTGTGATCAATTTTGTGTTTGAAATTGAGTAAGTGTTAAGTATCATTGTTGGAACACTTTATTGATTGGGTTTGATTCCTTTGTGAACAAATACGAGATGGAATTTGATTAAGTATCATTTTGGGAATGTGGTCATCTTTGATGCACGGTTTGTATTGGTTTACCTTTGTGGTGATTTAATTGGAATGGTTCCCTACTTTGGAACCTTAAGTTGTTCATTCATGCTAAATTATTATTACTTAGGATTTATTTGGAAGCCCAGCTGGCATATTTGTTGCATCGGGCGATGGGAAGGATTATAATGGCAAAGCCAAGTCCATTATAATGTTGACCATTGTTTTGCCCTTACTATACCCCTTCTCCAGATTGGCCTTGGAAAGGATAAGTCAGTGTTCCTTTGTGAATGCATCTGGCTAACGGGCATGACTTTGTGTCATGGTCCTTGTCCTTTGTGACACTTTTATGGTTATTGGTTCCGGTACCGGGGTTTCTCTTCGGCTTTCATGCTATTATGAAGATGATGATTTGTTGATTATTGAAGCTGCGCAGCGATCCTTTATTTGGATGTTCCGGATTGGAAAACCTTGGCTATATCCTTTGTTATGTGTTTATTTCCGCTGCTATCTGTTATGTGATAATTGCTATCTGTTATGTGATAATTGCTATGTGCTATGTGATAATTATTATTGTTTATTGCTTATTGCATCATAGCATGTCATGTAGTTGCATTAGTAACTTATTGAGATTTATCTCACCCCTTTCCTTTTTATCTTTGTTTTTCCTTAACCCCCCCCCCCCCCAGGTGCTAAGGACTAGTCTCGCTGATCACGAGAAAGAGGACGTCGAGTGTGGATCCGTTCTTTTGGGGAAGGTTGATATAGGTTGGTTTCCATTATGTAAATGTGTAACCATTTTGGGGTAGTTGTACCAAACAATGACGTCACTAAGGATTGTATATTTTTATTTTGTTGGGCATAAACTTGTGGAAGTTTGTGATTGTTGTATTTAGTCTTTATCAAACATGGTTTTGTAAAACTTTGGATTATCACCTTTTGGTATCAAATGGAATTTTTAACTTCGTTATTTTGAGTTTTGGTTTAGAGTCGACGTCCAGCTCGCGGTCCCGGGGCCCGCGGGGTCCGGGGTCGCGACACTACACACAAATACTACACTCCCAACTATCAATTAAGACCCAACACTTCTACACTAGCCCAACTAACTCGAATAAAATGCTAGGCATAAATAGTATAACACATAAATTGCGCACATAATTATTTAAATAAATAATAATTTAAATAAATAAATAAGCAAATAATTAAATAAAAATCATTTAATTACTAATAAAATAGAGCCTAGATTTTGGGTCGTGACAGTCAAAATGGTGTAGGTACCTTAGTTCACATTTTGGTAGTGTTAGAAATGGTGAAGATTGGGTTGGTTTTGGATTTGGGGTTGTTAATGGTAGAAACCCAGAATTTTTGGCTGGAATTTGCCTTTCCGGGCAAGGAGGCGCGCGCACCCTTATGCCCCTCTTAAACAAAAACCTTTTGACTTCAGGAGGCGCGCGCACCCTCCCATAGGAGGCGCGCGCACCCTCTCCTCCTCCAAACTTGATTTTCCTTCTGACTTTAGGAGGCGCGCGCACCCTCCCATAGGAGGCGCGCGCACCCTCTCCCCTGGTGTGAAATTTATTTCCTTTTTGTCCAATCTTTTGATGGCCATATCTGGTTCATCCGGACTCCGTTTTAGGCGTATAAATTATCGTTTTAAAGCTCTCCTTGAGCTCTTCGAGATGAGTGAGTAGTTTTGGTTGTGTTCTTGAGTTAACTGGATCCTTTGTGGTCAAATGTGATATGAGAATTGTGTTATCATTGTTAAGATTGTTGGACACTTTAATTGTGTGTTGTTGATTCATTTCACTTTCTTGGTGACTTCTTGGTATGGTTCCCTACTTTGGAACCCTAAGTTGTTTAATTAAGCTAGTATTTATTACTTAGCATTTATTTGAAAGTCCAGCTGGTATTTGTGGTTGTGTCGGGCGATGTGAGATATTGTGATGGCACCGGCCAAGTCCATTATGGTGTCGACCATTGTTTTGCCCTTATTTTCCCTCTTCCAGATCGGCCTTGGTTGAGACGTTTGGAGTATGACTTTGTGGCATGGCTCCCGCCCTTTGTGGCACATTACTTTGTTATTGGATCCGGTACCGGGGATTTCTCTTCAGCTTTCATGCTATTATGAAGATGATGATTTGTTGATTATTGAAGCTGCGCAGCGACCTTTATTTTGTTATATCAGTTTGGGAAAACCTTGGCTATATCCTTTGTTATGTGTTTATTTCCGCTGCTATCTGCTATGTGATAACTGTTATGTGCTCTCTATGATTTATTATTGTATATTGCATCATAGCATGTCATGTAGTTGCATTAGTAACTTATTGAGATTTATCTCACCCCCTTTTCCTTTGTCTTTGTTTTTCCTTAACCCCCCCAGGTGGAAAGGATTAGACTCGCTGATCACGAGACAGGACGTCGAGTGGGTTCGAGCTTTTGGGGCAGGTTGATATTGGTGGGTTTACATTATATAAATGTGTAACCTTTTTGGGATAATTGTACCAAACATTGATGTCATTAGGATTTGTATATTTTACTATTTTGTAGTGTGAGCTTATGGGGCTTACACTAGTACATTGTCGTTGTTAAATTGTTTTCCAAAACCTTGTGTTACCATCTTTTGTTATGAAATGAAATTTTTATCTCCGATATTTTGGTGTTTTGATTAGTAAGTCGACGTCCAGCTCGCGATCTCGGGCCCGCGGGGTTCGGGGCGCGACAGAAGCGACCGCACAATCATAGAAGTTGTCCATTCCCATGACGATGCACCGGGGCTATCCGTCCCCCTCGAAGATGTCAACGAAATGATAGGGGCTGTTCATACTCCCTCTATGACTTCTACCTCCTAAAGGCGAAAGCGAACTAGGGGCTCATCTTGCCAAAGCGTTTCAATATGTAAATGTAAAAAAAAAAGAAGAGAAAGCTCGCTAGGTCGAAACCCACAAAGGGGCGGCCTAGGAAAAAATAAGGGTGTGCACGAAAAAATAAATCTAAGCAAAGAAAAATAGAAGGGTGTAGATACCCCGGGGCGGGGCCACGGCTTGGCTAGAGCGCGTGAATTACCCTAGGATGTCTAATTGTTTTAGAGTCGCCACCCACGTTTTTGAGGAACGTAAGAAAACCTAATGTTTATGAGCCTAAGTTTGATTTACGAAAATAAAGATTCTTTGGGATGAGGGGTTCGGGGGTTAGGTTACGAAATGGGAAGTACTTAAACACCCATTTCGCTGAGCAAAGTCGGTCTTGTTTGTTCATAATTCACTTTTAAAGATAAATTCATTCTTCCTATTAAAATGATGATAAAAGGGGTTTTAGAGTTAAAATATAGGGAGATGACTCCTATGCCAATTCAATGTAATGAAAGGACCGTTGGTGTCATGTCCCAAATGGTTTTGGGTGATTTCACATTTGATTGAAGAAGAAGAAGAAGAAGGAGAAGAAGAGAAATGCTTAAGACATTTACCTATAGTATCCTTCAAAAGAGAACCTCTTGTAAGCTTTGAAGAAGAGGTTGAATACTTAGTTGAAGAAATCCCAAGAAAAAAGTCTAGGAATGAAGTGAGTAAAAAAGGTCTAAAAGTAATAATGTCCAAGGTCCCCTCCAATGATGGATTGGAGGGGTTTTTATAGTTGAAAGAGGACTGTTTTTGGAGCCAAACGGAGTCTCCAAGAAATCTTTCCCGGGCAAAATCATGTATAATGAGCAAGGGAGAGATTCTTGTGCAGAATCTGTAACTGACACGCCCCAGAAGCGCGCGCATCCCACCTAGGCGGCGGAAGGCGCGTGCGTCTGGCCTCAAGGGGCGGAGGCACGTGACTCTGAGAAGCAATTTTTGACAGAATGGACTAGAAAGTTAGAACTATTATTCAGTTTAGTCCCGGGACTTAACGGAGTCCGTCTGGAACTTAACCAAAGTAACAGAAACTAACAGAAAACACTTAAAAGAGGGAGAAACACAAAATCAAGTGTGCGATCGTGGTGCACGGTCCAAGGTGGGGTGCCTACAGAGCCCCTCGGTGGCGTGGATTACGAAGCAAACGCGCCGACGAAAGATAGACATCCGCCTAGGATATCACCAAGAAAAAGGAAAAGACTCGATAAAAGCATGAATCTTAAATTGCGGGGGATAGAGGTGCGCTCCCTGTGTGAGCGGCTTTGAGAGATAAGGGTGCGCTCCCTGTGTGAGCGGCTTTGCCAATAGCGGGATCCGTTTGCTGAGAGCGGGATCTGTTTGCTGGAAGCGGGACCTGTTTGCTGATAGCGAGATCCGTTTGCTGGAAGCAGGACCTGTTTGCTGATAGCGAGATCCGTTTGCTGGTAGCGTGGGACCTAGAGGACCGTCTGCTGAAGTGCGGGACCCGGAGGACCGTTTGCTGAAGTAATAGCGGGATCCGTTTGCTAAGAGCGGGATCTGTTTGCTGGAAGCGGGACCTGTTTGCTGATAGCGAGATCCGTTTGCTGGAAGCGGGACCTGTTTGCTGATAGCGAGATCCGTTTGCTGGAAGCGTGGGACCTAGAGGACTGTCTGCTGAAGTGCGGGACCCGGAGGACCGTTTGCTGAAGTGCGGGACCCGGAGGACCGTTTGCTGAAGTGCGGGACCCGGAGGACCGTCTGCTGAAGTACGGGACCTAGAGGACCGTTTGTTGAAGTGCGGGACCCAGAGGGCCGTCTGCTTTGAATGGATGTAGATTTTGTTTGATGAGGAAGCAGTGATTCTGTGGCTCATCCCAGACTTAATTATTGTCATGAGTCGTACTTTGATGGTGACTGTTTGACTTTGACTTTTGATGGGGTGCGGGCACAGTTGATTGCGGAGTGCTTTCTGCTGGGGATGAATTGTAAAAACTGATTTTTGAGAAAATAAAAGACACCCTACTTTGAGTGGGAGTTTCTATCTTATTTCAGTTTTTAGACATGCCTTAAGGGCGGACGAAATTAATGTGTGCCCAGCCGAGTGTTTGCTGTCGTCGTTTGAGCTTCTCTTGTTGCTGGGATTGATCTTTTCTGCAGGTTGAAGGCGCTCGAACGCCCGGTTGCTGTTCTGAATTGACAAAGGCTATTTCTGGAGCCTTCTTCTTCCTGGGACGCGGGCGCTTCCTCTCTTGGAGACGGGACGCACGCGCCTTGTAAACTGGTGTCGGGAGGCGCGCGCCTCTGGGAGGCGAAATTCAGGGCCTGATATTTGCTGTCCAAAAGATCCCCCAACAGCTATAATATCAGCTTCTGGTCGATAATTCGATTCCAACAGCCCTTTTCTGCCATTTTTGAACACCATTTCATTGCCCAATCTTGCTTATAACCTTCTTTCCCATGGCCTCCAACCTTTTAGTTTTGGTGCCGAGGTCGTCAAGAGTTACGAGAAGGATTTATCGACATTCATTTATTCTTTCAAGACCCATCCCAAAAATGCTTTCATCAAAGACTTCGGATTTCGAATTCTTTTCACTTTACGAACATTGAAGCCGGATTGGGACTTGTTGAAGGCCGCTGCAGCCTTCTGGGATTGTGATAGCCATGCATTCAACTTTTCGGCCAATGAAATGGTGCCGACTGTCGATGATTTTGGGGCCATTTTAGGTATGCCTTTGGCTGGTCTGATTGCCGTCCCTAAGTATCACCGCGGTGTTGTTGATTCTTGGGTTGACCTTCTGAATCTCCCTATCGGAGAGGTGAAGAAGATTATGCACGGGACCGTTGTTGACATAACTGAGCTTCTGATGTTTTTCAGTTTGCATTCGGAAGATGTCGCGGTTCAGTCCTTTAAGAGAAATGCCATGGCTGTCTGCCTTTTCAGCGAGGTTTTGTTTGTCACTCCTCTGGGTACTACAGATGCGCAGTTGGCTGAAATCATGTTACAGGTGAAAGGACAGCTATTTAGCATAATTCCGCTCATTGTAGGAGAGACCTTGCATGGTTTGGACGAATTGCACCGTACGGGCGAGATGCGACGAGGAAGCCCCTTGCTTTTGACCATATGGCTTCGGGAGCATTTCAGGCTTTATGCGTCAGATGGCGACCTTTCTCCTTTTGCTGTTCATAGGCGACGGTTGCTGATTAGAGATTTGCACCTTTCTCCTTTTGGGGTCTTCGCCCTTTTGTGGAGTGGACCTCTGGTTTTCAGCATGTGGTTTTACTCGGGTTGAGAGATTCTTCGTTTTACCAACCAGAACGGGTTCTGAGGCCATTTGGCCGTCAACAGATAATTCCTTTTCCGAGGAACGGGAGGCTTCGTCCAGTTTCTTATATGGGCCCAGACTTTTCGAATGAGCTCCAGTCGGCTTGGGGAGATGATCGTAACCGTCGGGCTTCCGCTCCATTGCACCGGGGTAGTATTTTCCTTCCCGAGAGTTACTTGGATCATTTGCTTGGTACCGTCTACCGTGGAATTACTTGGGTAGATGCTCTTCGGGCTGAGTTGCTAGGAAAGGACTTTGAGCCCAGCAGTGGTTTGAGGTACAAGGGAGCTGCTGCTGATGTGAACAACATTCTAACCGACCCTTTGGTACCCCTTTGGATGACTTTTATGCTCGGAGGTGCTCTGTTGCGCAGAAGATATCGGTCCGTATCAGTGTCCCTAGGCCCCCCAAGAAGAGTAGGATTGATGGTCGTTCGGATGGTCCTTCCAAGGCCAAGAGAAAATTAGATTTTTCCTAGTACCCCCGAGAGATTGCAATTAAAATAGACCACTTGTTTTAAGATTTAATGTTTTACTGTCTTTTAATAGCTCAACATTTCCATTGTAATGATAAAAATGATTCAAGAAATGAATAAAAATTGCATCTCGTTAATTTGAAATGATTTGGGTATTTGTTTATGTGTGCACCCTGTTTTATTGCCTAGACCGGCCTTTCGGGTTTTCAATCTAGCGGGCTTCTTTTTTGCACGTGCTCTAATTTTTTCCTAGGCCGCCCTTGCGGGTTTTCAACCTAGCGAGCTCTTTTTTTTTTTTTTATGGTCTTCGTTTATTAGACGTAAAATCTCTTCAATTTGTCGAGGTTGACTTCCTTTGGCAGCTGATCTCTGTCTAAATCCACGAGTCAGACTACACCGCCGCTTAGTATCTTCTTGACTACGTACGGACCGATCCATCGGGGTCCCCATTTTCTAAGGGGGTTCATGGCATTAGGAGGGTGTTGTCTTAGGACCAAATCTCCCACACTGATGTTTCGGGGCTTCACCTTTTTATTGAAAGCCCTAGCCATTCTTTGTTGATAGGCCCTCGTACGTTCGATTGCCCTTAGCCTTTTCTCGTCAAGTAGGGCTAGCTGTTCATATCGACTTTGCATCCAATCGACTTCATTGACTTGGTTCTCGAGAAGGACCCGTAGGATGGAACTTCGAGCTCTATTGGTAGTACAACTTCGGAACCATATACCAGTGCATAAGGAGTTTCTCCAGTCGCTGTCCGTATTGACGTGCGATAGCCCCATAATGCTAGAGGTATCTTTTCGGGCCAATCCCTTCCAGTAGAGGCCATTTTCTTCGCAATGGTCTTGATTGTCTTATTAGCTGCCCCAACCGCGCCGTTTGCTTGAGGGCGGTATGGAGACGACTTGTACTTAGTAATCTTGTATTCTACCAGGAGCGCGTCCATCTCTTTCTCAAAGTGAGAGCCGTTGTCTGAGATGATCTCATTGGGAACGCCGTATCGGCACATGATGTGGGTTTTCACGAATTCGGCCACTTTCTTGGCGTTGAGAACTCGGTAAGCCTGTGCTTCGACCCATTTTGTAAAATAGTCCACGGCTACTAGGACGAAAGATTGTCCGTTGCTGCCAGTAGGGTGGACTTTGCCAATGATGTCTATGCCCCAACAAGAGAAAGGCCAAGGCGTGGTCATATTGTAAAGCTGTGAGGGTGGAGCGTGCTGTAGATTGGCATGGAATTGGCATTTGGCGCACCTCTTGACTTTCTCGATTCAGTCCCTTTCCATGGTGCTCCAATAATAACCCATGCGAAGTATCTTCTTGGTCAACATAAACCCGTTCATGTGGGGCCCACATTCACCTTCGTGAATCTCATGCATTATTTCTTGAGCTTCGGTCTCATTTGCGCATATGAGATTGATCCCTTCGTGGTGACTTTTGTAGACTCTGTCCCCAATCAGTACGTATCGGGAGGCTAGTCTTTGCAATGCCATTTGAGACTTCTTATTACTATTTTACCCTCAGGTATTTCGACCAGTGAAGCGATGGTAGCTAGTACATCAGCGAAACGGTTTTTGTCCCTTGGCAGGTAGTTGAAGGTGATTTCTTGAAACTGTTCGACCAACTCCTGTAATGACCCGAAAACCCGCCTCTATTTTCTTAGAAATAAATATTTAATTATTTATTTATTTCTTATTTATTTAGTTAAATTATTTATTTAATTAAATAATTATGTGTGCATTTTATGTTTCATAATATTTTATGTCAAGCATTTTAATTGATCATTTGTGCTAGTGTGGAATTTATTGGGTCTTAGTTGATAGTGGGAAAATGGATTTAATTGTTCCTAGTTGGGTAGTAGAGGGGACCTAAGTGAACTATTCTAATTTATCCTACTTACTCCCTCCATCACCTCTCTCCTCCCTCATTTCTCCCTCACTTCTCCCTCTCTCCAGCACACACTTTTCTCTCTCCCTCCTCCATTTGTGAAGGTAAGTTTTTCTCTCCCTTCTCTTTTCAATCTAACCATCTTCCTCTTGTTATTTGTCATTTCTTAAAACATGAAACTTGTTTAGATCGTCGTTAGGATCGTAGAGGGCTAAAAATATTCGAGTTCCGGCAACTTTGGGAAAATTCAAGTAAGTTGCTTTTCCCCTATTTTTATGCTAAAATGTTCATATCATGTTTATATAATGCTTAAGTTGTTATATTTGATGTTTTATTGAGTTTGGAATTTATTTATAATTTATTTGGGTTTTTGCTTAAAAATGGTGATTGTTATGAATGTTGGAATTTAATCTTGGTTTTGGTTGATAAATGGTGTTATTTAGGTCCCCTTTTTAGTTAGATGTTGTTTGGTTATTTTGGGGATCAAGTTGGGAGTGTGGATTGTGAGAAATTTGGTTTTGGGTAAGAAAATGGAAGAACCCATTTGGTTCTTGCCGTTTTCCGGCGACCTGGGTGCGTGGGCGACCGCCCATGGGTGGTTTGGGCGACCGCCCATGAGATCAGTTGATCCGGAGAATTTGAGTAAAAGTGAGTGGGCGACCGCCCACTTTTGGGTTGGGCAACCGCCCATGAAGTCAGTTGGTTTTAGGCTTGGGTGTGGGTTTTGGGCGACCGCCCGGACTGGCTATGGGCGACCGCCCATACCAGCTGTCCTGAGTACCTTTGTTTTCGAATTGTTTTATGGTTCAAGCCCGATCTAGGCTCGAAGTATCACCCTAGTTGACTTAAGTTAATACCGTGGAACACTTTAGTGCTTGAGATTTGGTTCCTTTGTGAACAATGGCGTTATGGAATTTGATCAAGTATTGTTGGGAATGTTTGGGCATCTTATGATGTGTTCGTGATTGTTCCAATCAAATTGATTTAGGAAGCCATGGAAGAAATTGTTGTTCTCGAAGTGATTTGTGAAGATTAGGTAATGGATTGTTGGATTGGGGTGATGAGTTATGTGTTGTTTGATATATTTGGAGTTAAATGGGGTTTTAATGGAGTTAGAATTGGTTTGGGTTGAGCTCCACAATGGTAGGGAGGTATAAGGGTTGTTATATCAAGATTTAGGACAAAAGGAGTGAAATTCGGGTGTATTTTGGGGTCTGGGCGACCGCCCACTTAGTTTTGGGCGACCTCCCACTAAATCAGCCTCATTTAGCTTGGCAACAGCGTTCCGGGCGACCGCCCACTCAATTCTGGGCGCCCGCCCACTTTTTCCAGAATTTAGGTCGATCTTCCGGAGGCCATAACTTCTTCGTCCGGACTCCATTTTAGGCGTGTAAACTATCGTTTCGAAGCTCTCTTCGAGTACTAAAAGATGGGATAGGTTTTTTAGTTAAGTTCTAACTTTTATACTTCGGGATTTTATTGGTGTTTGAGGTTAAGAATTGGTTCGTTGATGAACGGATGTAAGACGTGAATTGGTGATTGGGTACCTACGGTGTTGACTAGATTTAAGGTGTATTTATTCGGTATTCCTATTTGGAATCCTAGGTGTAAATATAGGGAGTTAATAGTCCCAGTATATCCTTATGAGTAAATGTTTAGGGTCATTTTGGTAATAGTCATTGTGCCATTTATGAGCGACCGTTTCGGTTGTGCTCTCTATGAGTAACTTGTGGGTATCATATTTAGGATGTGTTTGGTTTGTGCCTTATCTTGGAATCATCGTGTTTTACTAATCATTGTTGTTGGGCTCCTTATGAGCAATTCCGTTTATCGTTGTGGTGCTCTTCATGAGAAACTCTTGTTATCGTTGTTGTTAAACTCTTCATGAGTAACCATTGCATCTTTATAGTGATTATTTGGTATGGTTCCATACTTTGGAATCACTAGTTGTTTATCTAAGCTAGTATTTATTACTTGGCATTTATTTGAAAGCCCAGCTGGCATTTGTGTTTGTTTCGGGCGATGCGAAAGATTATAATGGCAATGAGCTGAGTCCATTATAATTCTTGACCATTGTTTTGCCCCATTATTACCCTCCTCCAGATTGTCCTTGGATGTGAGATGAGCTAGCTCCTTTGTGAGCATTATAGCTATTGGTTTTGGGCTTTGACTGTGTGTCATCGTCCCCTTGTTGTTATAGTTCCGGTACCGGGGGTATTCTCTTCAGTTTTTATGCTACTATGAAGATGGCTTGATGGGTTGATTGATTGATTGGTCGGTTCTGACCGGGGTTCTCTTCAGTTGTTATACTGCTATTGTTGATTGGTTGATCGGTTGAAGCTGCGCAGCGATTGTTCTATCAGTTTGGTGAAACCTTGGCTCAGTATCCTTTGTAACGTGTTTATTTCAGTCTTATGTGCTGCATGATGAATTAGTCGTTATTTCCAACTGGTATGGGACGGTTGGCGATAGGGAGCTTTCTCATTTGTTGTTATATGATTTACTCGCTCAGTTATATAATTGATTTGCATGATATTATGCCATGTAGATGCATTTAGTTACTTACTGAGATTTTATCTCACCCCGTTTCTTGTTTCAAATTGTTTTCCTTAACCCCCCCCCAGGAAAGCAAGTGGTATCGTTTGAGGTCCGTTGTATCGGGAGTCTTCTGAGCAGGTTGATCGCCTTTGGAGTAGTTACTCTTCAGAGCCTCTGTGTATATGGTTGAAAGGTCGTGGTCGTCCAGGGTTATGTATTTACTGTGGTACTTTGGGAATTTATATTATTAATAGTTGTTCTTGCTTCCGCGTTTGTTTCTAGTCTCCGAGTTATAATCTCGTTGAGGTATTGTTTGTTGGTATTGGTTTATAGTAGAATTCACGCGCCCGGTTTGGTATTTAGCATTTTGGAGATGTTAATTATGTAAATTTTATATTTATGGATTTTTAGAATTTTCGGGGCGTGACAACTCCTCAAGATGTTGACCATACCGTTGCAGAGTCGAGTCTTGAATCTTCCATTTTCCAGATGTCTGATTGATGATGAGCAAGGAATCACCGAATACTTCTAAAAGTTGCCATATCCATGCTTATTGGCTGCGCCATCGAAAAAAAGTTGCCACTTATTTTCTTCTGTTGTAGCGCAAATTAAATGCTCGTCGGGGAACTGTACATCGTCCCTCTTCACTTCGTCACACGGAAATTCAGCAAGCTGATCACTGAACACTTTCCCCCTGATGGATTTGAGTGTGACGTAAGTGATACCATATCCGGCGAGCATGAAATACCATTTGGCTATTCTTGTTGACATGAAAGGCTTCTCGAAGATGTAGCAGAGCGGGTCCACTTTTGCTACCAACTTGATTGGGAAGGCCTCCATGTAATGCTTGAGCTTTTGAGTAACCCAAACCAATGCAGCACAAGACTTCTCTAAGACAGAGTAGTTCTTTTCAGCTCCTTGAAACCGGCGGCTGACAAAGTAGATAGCATTTTCTTTTGTGGAGTCTCGCTGTTCTTGTGCTAACATAGCCCCTAGGGCTTCATCATTGACAGTGAGATAGAGCAAGAGAGGCTTCTCTTTGTGCGGTGGAACCAAAACTGGAGGGCATGTCAAGTAATGCTTCACTTGGTCGAAGGTTTCTTGGCAAGCATCAGTCCATTCTAGAGCCACATTCTTTTTGAGTAGCTTGAAGATCGGCTCACACATGGAAGTGAGTTGGAGGAGGCCTGTCAATGATTGCTTTGATTTAGAGGGATCAGCTTCAATTCCCCTCTCAGTGACCATGTAACCGAGAACCTTTCCTCTGACGACCCCAAAAGTGCACTTTGCGGGATTGAGTCTCATTTTGTGTTGTCGAAGTCTTTCAAAGAATTTGCGAAGATCGATCAAATGTTGACCATTGGTTCCCTTCGAATGGATGATCATGTCGTCTACATAGACCTCGATCTCTTTATGAATCATGTCATGGAATAGATTCGTAACAGCCCTCTGGTAGGTAAGCGTTCCTTAGTCCGAACGGCATGACTGTGTAGCAGAAAGTGCCCCACGGTGTTGTGAAAGCTGTCTTGTGTTGATCCTCTTCAGACATGAGAATCTGATTGTAACCGGCAAAATCGTCCACAAATGAGCGGACTTCATAGTTGGCAGTTGAATCAAAGAGCATGTCGATGTTTGGTAGTGGAAAATCATCTTTCGAGGAAGCTTTGTTCAAATCCCGGAAGTCCACACAAACCCGAACCTTGCCGTTTGCCTTTCTGACTGTCAGAATGTTGGCTAGTCAAGTCGGATACTCAATGACTTTGATGAAACCCACACTGAGGAGCTTTTCAATCTCTTCTTTGACTTGTAGAGACCATTCTGGCCTGATCTTTCTGAGCTTCTGCTTTACTGGCTTGGCGTCCTATCTGATCAGAATTCTGTGCTCCGCTACCTTTCTGTCCAAACCCGGCATATCCTTGTACGACCATGCGAATACATCCACGAATTCTCTGAGCAGTGCAGTCAATCTGTCTTTGTCTTCCCCCTTGAAGAAGCTGCCAATCTTTGTTTCTTTCGGCTCTTCGTCGGTACCCAGATTAACAACATGCAATTCCTCATCAGCCCCTGGACCATTCTCACCACGACAACAAACCTGTTGAGCTAGTTCATTTAGGTATGTTATGTTTTCGTGGTCTATTTCATCATAATTTGAATCGTTATTAACTTGCATTAATTTCGTTATTAGTTAATTAATCATTAATGATGTTTGCAATCTAGGGGTACTCAGAAATATCAAATTTTTCATTAGCAAAGAAAGGAAACACACGCTCGGCTATTGCCTCCATATCCTCTTGGGTGAGGGCATTGGAAGTAAGTGTGAGCCACTCTTCCTTTGTTGTTGTACAGGGTATGCAACCCATTTCTCAGATCAAGAAATCCTCGGATACTATGGGCCCCTTCGTTGAATACCAGTTGTTGATTGGCTCGGAGCTTGGCGGGATCTCACTGATGGTTTCCTTTCTGACAACGGTGTCGTAGATGGCGTTGACTTAACAATCGTCCATGATGGCAAATTCTTCGAACATGGAGGCTAGATCGGATAGTTCTTCCCCCACGGTAATTTCTACCTCAGACTCTATAGTCACTTTCTTGCCCCACCACTCTCGGGGTGACGTTGGAGTAGGCTCCCTTTCTTGTGTCGTTATTTCACAATCAGTGAAGATCTCGAGACCGGGCTTTCTGACGCCTTTGTTGTTAACCTATGGTTCGGGAAAGATCATGTACGGAACATCTTCCCCTTGGCGAACAAAATATCCGTTTAGTGTGTTGCGGTAAGGCCTCAATTTCATATTGTCGACCTTCTTTGCGAGCTCGGGTCTTTTGACTCTTGACTGCTTTCTCGTATTTCAAGTCATCTTCGGTATGCTCGTACCCCAGACCAAAATTGTTCTTGACAAAAGGAACTTCTACGGTGTTCAATATCCCTTGTTGATGCTTCCCTAGGCCTAGACCGGGAAAGTGATTCATGTTCCTCATCATGCGGAGGATTTTAGGATTGCCGAGGGTCCATTGTCTGTTTCCCCCTTCTTTGTCGATGGTGTTGACGCCGAAGAGAGTGGCATCTTCTATCCCGTGTTGGACTTGGTGAACGGGTTGTCCCCCATTTTTGTGGATGGTGACATTCTCGGCCATGATGGTGACTATCTCGTCCCCATTTCTGATCTTGACACACTGATGTGTTGGTAGTGGTGCCCTAGGCACGTTTAATAAAACGTTGTAATTGTTATCATTTATTTCATATCAATAAAGAGATGTTTTGATTATTATTGTTGTTCATGCTTACTTATAATAATCCCCGTCCCTGGTGCTTGTTAAGCACTAGTATAAAGGCTAAATGATCATGTGATGATCATGTTAGATTTATGGGTACTTGTTTGGAACAAGGTACTGGACATGACCCGCTCTATGAGATTTATGTCATGGTCTATGTCGAACATATATCTCATATTAGTTATGTCATTTGAATCCTTAGACATGAAGTTATTATAGTCTTCCACTCGATAAACATTGTGTTTGACATATTCAAACGCTACCTTAACACGGTAGTTATAAAGGGTATGATTGGCATAATCGGATTCTCGTTGGGAAGAATAATAAGCTAAATGGATTTGTCCCTCCATGAAGAGATGTCAAGCTTGGGCCCCTCAAAGGAATGATGTTGATGAAATGTTCGGCCGGACTCAAATGGATTGATTGGATCAATAGCATTTGAATTATCAACATATTCGGAATCGAGAAAGTATTGAACAAAACAAGTTGACTGTTTGACCATGACTTGTGTTCAATGACATCGTGGACAAAGGGATTGTGATATATTCTAAAGAATGCGAACTTGTATCTAGTTATACTATTTGGGTATGTATGACGGTTTGCTAGAACCTAATCATATCTTATGGGATCATGTTTGAGCCCATTGCCAACTTAGTATAATCCTAGAGGGTCACACACAATAGAACGAATCTTAAATAAGAGGACTATATTGGTATTTAGGGTCGGAGGACCTCCAAGGAATTTCTGGAAAGTTCTGGGCCTCCTGGTCAAGTACTTGGAATGGGACGGACATGATCATACTTCCAAATTCGATATCAAGTACTTGGAATGGGACGGACATGATCATACTTCCAAATTCGATATCAACTTCTAACATTCCCATGACTGTACGGGCAGTGCTATCGTACCCTCTAATGACTTGTGCGGAGGGTTGTAAATCGGAGCTTTTGAGCCCCAGTATGCCCATGACTCGGCTAGGCATTAAGTTGAGTGCAGAACCACCGTCCACTAGAACTCTTGAGATGGGTCTCCCCCTTGCCCTTACTTCGAGGTAGATGGCTTCATTGTGTTCGAACCCAAATGGCGGGAGGTCCATGTTGGCAAAAGCGATGACATTGCCGAAGTGAATGTGACCTATCATTGCTGTGAGGTCCTCAGGAGTCGTGTCAGGAGAGACTGATGTGTCATCCAAGTTCTTGATGATGAGGTCTCGGTGTTTCTTTGATGATGCAATAAGGTCCCAGATGGATATGTTGGCTTGTGTGTTCTTGAGATGTGTTAACAAAGGATCTTCGGGTAAGTCGCGTGCTTGCGATCTTTGAGAAGAGGTGTTGGTTGCTGCAGTATTGGGAGGGATTGTGCTTGTTGTTACTCGGCCACTGCGAGTGAGCACGTTCACGGTCCCGTGTAGCTTCTTCTTCCTATTCTCTAAGACTTCCCTTATAATCTCATCAGTGGTGTTGCCTTGATATTTATTTTTGAAGGCAAGCATAGCCGCATCCCAATCAAGACAGATAGTGAGCGGGAGAGTTGCATACCAATCCTTTGCCGCCCCCTCAAGGGTGAGAGGAAAGCATTGAGCCATAACTTTTGGGGAGACCTTTTTCGGAACCATAGCCCAAATGTAAGTCTCGATGTGAGCCATCGGGCATGAGTTGCCCTTAAACTTGCTAATGTCGGGCATCTTGAATTTGTCGGGGAGAGTGGCCATCGTGCTCATAAGGATGGATGACTGATAAAGGCTTGTGTTGGAGCCTTTTCCCATGTTGAGGCCGTCGAATTTCTGATCAATGTAGGCCATGATGGAATCGACCATTTTGGGGTCGTTGTTGTCGGTGCTTGGTCCCCTCACTTTTTTGGTACGGGCACTGACATATGGGCTTTCAAACAAACCCTCGGTACACTCGGATTCCTCATTGTCATTAACCCCCTTGTTCTTGGAGAGCTTGAGGAGCTTGGCTTTCAGTTGGTCAACCTCGGCCTCGTGGGACTCCCTTTGACTGTCGACATGAGCTTGTCACAAGGCTTCTTTGGTTTGAGCCTCTTGGTTAAGGGTAGAGACTTTTTGTTGGAGCGTTTGAACCATGGCAGAAAGCTGTTCGAGAGTCATGGCGTTGTTGGTGCTGGAGTCGCCGGCCATTGATGATGTAGAAGCTGTTGGAGTGATCGGTTCACGGACAAGCCTGTTTGATGAATCTCTGTAGATGCGGAGAGTACCAATCGGACCTATAATTGTAGAAGTAGCCCTTGTCAGTCTCGGTTCACACTATCGGTCCATGAAGAGGTTGAGAACACACAGTTGGGCACACGAATCGAACCACATAAGAAAAAAGACTCTTTTTTTATTTTATTTTATAAGTCGGAGGGAATGGGTCCCTTTTAGGGTTTCTAAGAAGATAATGGAATCGTCACACTAGTATATAGACCATCTCGCGGTCCCATATACTCATCGGATTCCATCGCGTTTGTGAATCCTACATGTGTCGGGATTAAACTAAATTAATGTAGTAAAGTATACATGCGGGGACGGATTTTTTTTATTTTCGTCCAAAATAACCACTTTTGGGGACGGATTTTTATTGCGTCCGTTTCAACAAGTTGGCATGTATGATTTTAAGACATTAGTTTAGGGAAATCTCGGTACATGGAAACCGACTTGGTCACGGAGTGTTAGACCCTAACTAGAATTGTGTGGTTTGTGCTCGACTAAAGAGAGGCTTAAAGGTCACCCCCGGCATGTAGTCATGAACTACGCCACGGGCTGAGGTTTACCGCTTCGAAAGAGCCAAGGTCGAGTGGAGCTTGAACCTTTCTAGGACGGGCCTCGACGGGTTTGGGGTTGGACTTGTGCGACTCGATAGTGAGCAATTTATAGGAGTAATGTGCATGTAGTGTGAGGTCTATCAAGTGACAAAATTTTTTATTTTTATTTTTTTTTGAAAAGAAAAGATAAAAACACATAAGCACGTAAATTACAACTCCCGAATCACCCGTGTGACCGGTAAATAAAACATAAAATTAAACAGTCCAAGGGTTCAATTCTGTTCTGAAGCAGGCAACTGTGCCCACACCCCACTGTTCTGTTCAGTCACTGAAACCTGTTCTTGCCCTAGAAATTGGCCCAGAAGCGCGCGCCTCGGGCTAGTGTTGTGGGAAGCGCGCGCCTGGCGCATTGTATCTGGGAGGCACCCGCTTCTTGGCTCACCTGTCAGATTATCAGAAACTTATAGACTCAGGGGATTGCCCTGGTCCTGATTGTGTGATGGAACCCCTGCAATGTTTGTTAGCACGAAATAATAGGAAGAATAGGAAGAACACATGGAAGGCGGGCGATTCTGGAATTTGACGCGGGACGTGCGCGCTTTGGACCATGAAGGCCCGAGGCGCGCGCTTCCCATGTCAATTTCCAGAATGCCCAGAAAAGTGAATTATGAACAGAAACACAAGTTTAACCCTCAAGCGTCCCCAGCAGAGTCGCCACTGTAGATACCCCGGGGCGGGGCCACGGCTTGGCTAGAGCGCGTGAATTACCCTAGGATGTCTAATTGTGTTTTAGAGTCGCCACCCATGTTTTTGAGGAACGTAAGAAAACCTAATGTTTATGAGCCTAAGTTTGATTTACAAAAACAGAGATTCTTTGGGATGAGGGGTTCGGGGGTTAGGTTACGAAATGGGAAGTACTTAAACACCCATTTCACCCGAGCAAAGTCGGTCTTGTTTGTTCATAATTCACTTTTAAAGATAAATGCGTTCTTCCTATTAAAATGATGATAAAAGGGGTTTTAGAGTTAAAATGTAGGGAGATGACTCCTAGGCCAATTCAATAGAATGAAAGAACCGTTGGTGTCATGTCCCAAATGGTTTTGGGTGATTGCACATTTGATTGAAGAAGAAGAAGAAGAAGAAGAAGAAGGAGAAGAAGAGAAATGCTTAAGACATTTACCTATAGTATCCTTCAAAAGAGAACCTCTTGTAAAGCCTTGAAGAAGAGGTTGAATACTTAGTTGAAGAAATCCCAAGAAAAAAGTCTAGGAAAGAAGTGAGTAAAAAAGGTCTAAGAGTAATAATGTCCAAGGTCCCATCCAATGATGGATTGGAGGGGTTTTTATAGTTGAAAGATGACTTTTTTTGGAGCCAAACGGAGTCTCCAAGAAATCTTTCCCGGGAAAAATCATGTATAATGAGCAAGGGAGAGATTCTTGGGCAGAATCTGTAATTGACACGCCCCAGAAGCGCGCGCATCCCACCTAGGCGGCGGAAGGCGCGCGCGTCTAGTCTCAAGGGGCAGAGGCGCGCGACTCTGAGAAGCAATTTTTGACAGAATGGACTAGAAAGTTAGAACTGTTATTCAGTTTAGTCCCGGGACTTAACGGAGTCTGTCTGGAACTTAACCAAAGTAACATAAACTAACAGAAAACACTTAAAAGAGGGAGAAACACAAAATCAAGTGTGCAATCGGGGTGAGTGGTCCAAGGCGGGGTGCCTACAAAGGGGATATCATCATAGAAAAGTAAAAGTCCCACTTTCTTTTCACTTCATATTTTCTATTTTTCTTTCTTTCCAAAGAAGTTCAACTCAACTCGAAAGTAGCGGTCAAGAGCAACGACTACAAACGAAGAGGTCCGAAGTAACAAGCAGCAACTACAATTAGCAATGAAGCAAACCACCTCAAGCCAACTTTCATTCTTTTCTCTCTTCCCCATACACCAAAATTCTATTCTCTTTCTCGATTAATCAAGGTGTTTATTATTTCAAGACTGATTGTCTAAAACATAATCATAAGATACATAACTAATCAACAAGGTCCATTCTCGAGCAATCAAAAGACAATTTTGAATAAAAACAATTTCAAATGTCTCGACAAGTCTTCTGTTCTACAATATAGGAAAGAGCTAAACACTTACTTTCTGTCAAGTAGGGGCTTCTTCCTTTTATACATATACTTCCCGTAAGGTCTAAATGCGAGAACTCCCTTTCTTGTTCTCTCTCTCTCTCTCTCTTTTCTTTATTTCTTGTTCTCACTATAAAAAAAGGCTCCTGCAAGTCGTCTGTACAATTCTGTCTTTTTCTTTATTTCGAGTCGACTGAAAAAGAAAAAAAAATATATAATAGCGGCGCTAAAAGAATATACCCACCTAGATTGAAAACCCGCAAGGGCGGTCTAGAGAAAAAACAGGGTGCGTCTAAAAGGAGGTAGAGTTCCCCACCTTATGCCCTCACCAAACTGGGGCTACCCTAACAGGAATTGGGCCGAGTATTTAATGCTCCAACAAGATCATTCCCCGCAGAAAAGTTATCTCTCTCCATCAAAGCTCAACATGGATGACCTCTTCCTTATGCCCTCACCAAACTGGGGCTGCCCCAGTGCAGACTACCGATGCTCCAACGAGATCACTCTCCAACAAGGCTACTCCCCACAGAAAGTCATCTCTCTCCACCGAAGTCAGACATGGTTTACTTCTCTCAAGTACCCCCATTCAAACTAGGGCTTCACCAATCCAAGTTAAGTCAACTGCTTGACTACTCGAGATCTCCGGTGACTCGATGAAACCTCACTCACCCGAAGAGCTACCCTAATCAACAAACCTAACTAAGGACAAGTAATTGAATTAATTAAACTGTAATTAATTATAAGGCATCTTTATAAAGTCGTTATATTTTCAAAAGAGTTTTCTATCAAGACACGTTGTTTATAAAACCCGCACACTTGGTCTCCACTAATTTATAAGTTGACTTTTGTCTCATCCCCGTGATGTCCTAGCTGACTCGGTCCTACACCATTTACCCTACAACTTAGGACACCCCTAGGTCCCACATAGGTCTAAAGCCCTAAATCTCCTTTAGGCAGCAATTTCTGAACTCAACTAGGATACCCTTAGCCTGTGTAATGCGCTCCTAGTCAGTCTACATGACTTTCCATGCCATTTACTTACTATCTACGTGCTACTCGTTATTTACGTGCTACTTGCTACTCTACATGCTACTTGCTACTCTACGTGCTGCATGCTACTGTACATATTACATAGTACATAATAGAAATGTTTATACAATCATCCATCAATATATGCTATGCTACTGTCCGTGCTCTACGCTAACAAACTGCATATCTAAGAAGCCGATCCACTGACATCGCCTCGAATCCTCTTCCAAGGACGTCCTCCTAAAGGACCACTGTCATCACCAAAAAGAAGAGAACCGCCACATTCTGCCACCTAGCGGAGGCCCTTCACCACGTTCCTGTGAAATCTCCGGATCATCGCCCGCAAACCCGACTCGCAGCAAGCCATGGCCTCATACATCCGTTTAGCCACCGAAGACGAAAGTGACACACGCATGTCAAAATAAGTCCAAGCAAGAGAACGATTAAAAGCGAAGATGAGATGAACAGAAAGAAAGGAGGGACTCCAAACACCCTGTCAAAGGAAGGACCTGCTGGGCCCGGTGTCGTCAACTCAACATACCTCTACCCCATCTCCGCAGCGTCTCCTCTATCACAGCGCATGAGCCCTAAGGCGCATCCCAACAAAGTTCTCATACGAGGCTCCCTCTACCACAAACTGTCTAGCATCAAGACCCTGGGTCAACCTAACCCGGTCATGCAGAGACACTAGATCAGTCATGGACCACGGAGGACCCACCAGAACCAAGTAGACGTTACCTACTCCATCTTAGGGACCTACCCTCTCAATCAAGTAAAGGTCATCTCTGCTAGATCCGATCAACAACCTCCGCTGACCCATCACCTCAAGCACAACTGCGATCTACAACTCTGATCTAGGGAATCAGTAGCTCTTACATCGAAGTCCACCAGACATCCAACAGCGGAATCATCACCGTAGTATCGGCATTAGCAGAGATGGAATGTTACCTCTACATCACAGCCTCCGGCCGCAGGAGCCATCAACATCTCCTCATACTTCCCTCAAGCACACCACTCCTGATGTCGGCACAGTACCTAATCGAGCTCTGAAGCCTGTCCTCGTCATCCCTAGCAACCAAGGCATCGTCACTCCACACTAGAGCTACTTATGAATCACAACCCGGTCAGAGCCGTGAAGTCCGAGAGATCCACCATAACCTCTCCCCAACCAAAGTGGAATGTATGGGTGGTATCCCACAAATGCTCCCGCAGTGCCATGAACAGATCAATACTCTTGGTCAACTTTCCCTGACTGGACAAGATCTCAAAGAACGCTCCCAAGATGGTAGCCCGCACCTTGCTCTCTACAGTCTCTGGGATCCTCTCCACAAGCTATGCACAATGCTACACAAGCCCCTCAACTTCAAGGGCGGCAATGCAACCTGCAATCACAGGTATACACAGCAAAGGTACGCAATCAATCTAGCAATTCACTTTATAATGCATGTACATATATGAATTGTTGCGCTAGGACAAATCCCGCAAAATGTCCAACAAATACTTTGTTACGTATACATCAACTCGCGAGTAAAAAACCCTAGTCTACCTAGGACAACTCAGAACAAGTCCGAAAAAATTTCAAAAAAAAAAAAAAAAAGATAGCTTCATCCAAAATAAGCTTTCTCAATGAAACACTAATGTACATTACATCACTATACTCTAACAAAAGTCAAACAACACAAAAAGCACTTTTAACAAAGTCAACCAAGTAAAAGATCGGTCAAAGATTACAACATTTTCAGACCAAAATTACTTAACACAAAAATTGCGTTTTTTAGCAAAACCACCAAAATCGATACATTGTACATACCACAGATAAATCAATCAACTTAGGTCGAAATCTACAAAGTTTCATGAAAACCCCAATTTAAGGCCATTAAACCCTAAGTACAAAATCAATTAACCAAACCCCGTAACTTTGGGTAATTCACAATCAAACCTTCTCAATTCGAAGTAATTAACAATCAAACCTTCTCAATTCGAAGTAATTAAACCTTCTAAATTCGAAGTAATCAACAATCAAACCCTTCATTCAAGGTAAATTACAGTCAAATCACTTAAAGCAACTTACAACTAGGTCCCTTGTATTCTACATTTAATTCACTCGAACCCCATATCCTGGGTAATTTGCAAACAAAGCACCTCAACTTAACATCATCCAAATCCAAACCTCATACCTTGGGTAATTAACAACCAAACCCCCGTAACTTTGGGTAACTCACAATCAAACCTTCTCAATTCGAAGAATTATCAATCAAACCTTCTCGTTCGAAGTAATTAACAATCAAACCCTTCATTCAAGGTAAATTACAATCAAATCCCTCACTCAATTCTTCAAACAAATCCCTCGTGTTTAATGTTAACATACTTAAATCCCGAACTTGGGTAATTCACAATTAAAATCTTTACAATCAATGTAAAATGCAAATAAACCCCGAACTTGGGTCAGTTACAATTAAAATCTTTACAATCAAAGTAAAATTCACTTAAAAACCAAACTTGGGTAATTTGCAAATCAAATTCTCATAAATCAACAAGAATAAACTTAAACCCCAAACTAGGGTCATTTATAATCCAAATCTTTGCGATCAAAGAAGAATCATTTAAGCCTCAAACAATGGGTGAAATACAACTAAAATTCCACTTAACCCTATACTTTGGGAAATTCACATCACAAAACACCACAATTTCTAGGACTTGTCCTAGTCCATTCCCATGGTCCGAAAAGACCTCGATAAACTTCAAATCCAAAGCTTCGGTCCGGAAGACCTTGTAAATTTCCAAATTGGTCCAGGAGACCTTAAAAATTACCAAATCAATTTGTAATTGGAGGTCAAATTATTCATAAGCCCAAAAGATTATAATTGAAGGTCGAATCATCTCATAAGCCCTTCATATTGATAAAATTAATTTGGTCCGGAAGACCTTAAAAATTACCAAATCAATTTATAATTGGAGGTCAAATTATTCATAAGCCCAAAAGATTATAATTGAAGGTCGAATCATCTCATAAGCCATTCATATTGATAAAATCAATTTGGTCCGGAAGACCTTAAAAATCACCGAATCAATTTATAATTGGAGGTTGAATTATTCATAAGCCCAAAAGATTATAATTGAAGGTCGAATCATCTCATAAGCCCTTCATATTGATAAAATCAATTTGGTCTGGAAGACCTTAAAAATCACCAAATGAATTTATAATTGGAGGTCGAATTGTTCATAAGCCCAAAATATTATAATTGAAGGACGAATCATCTCATAAGCCCTTCATATTGATAAAATCAATTTGGTCCGGAAGACCTTAAAAATTACCAAATCAATTATAATTGGAGGTCGAATTATTCATAAGCCTAAAAGATTATAATTGAAGGTCGAATCATCTCATAAGCCCTTCATATTGATAAAATCAATTTGGTCCGGAAGACCTTAAAAATTACCAAATCAGATTATAATTGAAGGTCGAATCATCTCATAAGCCCTTCATATTGATAAAATCAATTTGGTCCGGAAGACCTTAAAGATTACCAAATCAATTTATAATTTGAGGTCGAATTATTCATAAGCCCAAAAGATTATAATTGAAGGTCGAATCATCTCATAAGCCCTTCATATTTATAAAATCAATTTGGTCCGGAAAACCTTAAAAATCACCAAATCAATTTATAATTGGAGGCCGAATTATTCATAAGCCCAAAAGATTATAATTGAAGGTCGAATCATCTCATAAGCCCTTCATATTGATAAAATCAATTTGGTCCGGAAGACCTTAAAAATCACCAAATCAATTTATAATTGGAGATCGAATTATTCATAAGCCCAAAAGATTATAATGGAAGGTCGAATCATCTCATAAGCCCTTCATATTGATAAATCAATTTGGTCGGAAGACCTTAAAAATCACCAAATCAATTTATAATTGGAGGTCGAATTATTTATAAGCCCAAAAGATTATAATTGAAGGTCGAATCATCTCATAAGCCCTTCATATTGATAAAATCAATTTGGTCCGGTTCTTAAAAATTACCAAATCAATTTATAAAGTGGAGGTCGAATCATCTCATAAGCCCTTCATGTTGAGAAAGTTATAGGTGTAATACCGTGCGAACTCTAAACAATCGGCGTTACCTAATTCTGCAGTGCTGAGGAGCTGCACGTCTCAAAGTACCGTGGATTACCAAGAAATTATGTGATTATGTACGCTCTATAGGAAGTTAGAATTCATCCCTCATTTTTGTTCTCGATTCTATAAACTTCTTGTCGAACCGTGCGTATGACCTCTCCTCTTTCCCCAAGTAAAGTCCATCTGCAATGACTTTATCTGTTCTACGATGATTCGTTTCTGTAAAGTCTATCTGCAACGACTTTATTGCTCAACGATGTTTCGTTTCTTTTTCTTTTCTCCCCCAGTAGGGTCCCCGTGAATTTATTGCTTGACGGATATTTGTCTATCCCCCGCAAAAGGCGATGTCTCATTTCTTTCCCCGTAGGTCTCGAACTACGATCGGCATGATTCCACTTGGATACGTAGGTAGCCTGACAAAGGTTCAGCCACTCGACCAACTTGGTCACCTTCTTTCTCACTCCTCTCTTGATTTGGAACTCATGTTTCAGATCGGTTCCTTTTCTTAATCGACGACCCTCCCTGCCTTGCAAGAAGCATTGCCGAGGGGCTACTGTTAGTACCCGATATGAAGTTAGAGGACTTCTTAGATGTTTAAGAGCCTCCGAGGACCTTTTAGGAAATTATAACCTGACAGGGACCTATCCGACAGCTTTCCAAAGTTCTAGATTGACGAAATCAGTATAAGTCAATTTCTATCAGGATAATGAAATAATCCCGAGAACAAAGCGATGAGATTTCATTGAGATCTAGATAACGACGCGATCCGGCAAGAGTGGCCATGCGGCCACTTATTCCCTAGGCCGGGTGGCCACTCCTCCCGACTCCTATTCCCTATAAATAGGTGTCTCCAGCTCTAGAGATCAATAACCAATTCATTCTACAAGTTTTACAGTCAAAACTGACGCCGAAACTCTTAGTTTAAGCCTTTTCGGCACTGTTGGTCCCAAAGGGGCAACAAGGGTATTAAAAATGCTAGAGGGGGGGGGGGGTGAATAGCGTTTTAAAATTATTTTCAAACCCTTTTGCAAAGCAATGGCTTATGCGCACAGTTCTCAAATAAGCTAAGTATAGCGCGCAGAGAGAGTGTGAAATGCACAGCGGAAATTTAAGTAGCAACTGCGCAGAAGGTAAAAATGCACGCACTAAGTTTTGGCTAAAGAGTTGGTTAAATTGTTCTAAGGCAATAAGCAGTAACAAAGCAGAGCAGCAAATAGCAATCTGATAAGATCAAACAAAGCAGCTATTAAGATATAATGTAAGCAGTAAATAAGCAGTAAGAATAGAGAACAAGCTATTTGGAGAGGTTCGATCGATGAAAGATCTACGTCCTCTACCAAGATGGTTAGTCTTGGTTTTTCTAATGAGATTTATATTGATGTGAGGAGCTTTTACAAGATTACAAAGAATCAAAACTCAAATCAAAATCTAATCTATGAAGAGCAAATCCTAGACTAAACCGGTGTATCTCAAGAAGTAAGATCTAAATGATTGAAGCTTCAAGAGGTGTGTGTGTGACAGAAATTATGGGCTCTATGAATCTATGAGATGAAGAGCACGAAGAATTCTGGTGATATAAGGCTTTAGGATCTGGGCAGGAGTTTGAAGGTATGAAGGTTTGAAGGTTGATCTTGAATCTGGGAATATTAGCAGCAATCTTCTTAACTTCAAGGATACTTATGAAAGCACAAAA